>JARYGA010015205.1:0-45992 GCA_030545235.1 Helianthus tuberosus | reverse complement strand
CCAAATAGTTATTAAATAACAAAGGTTTTCGGCCCACATGTGTTTTCGGTTCTAAAGTGATTTCGGCCCACATGAGGGATTTCGGCTTAAGGGGATTTCGGCCATAATAGTGATTTCGGCTATAGAGTGATTTCGACACTTAGTGTTTTCATTAGTTAAGGGATTTCGGCTCTTATGTTGATATTCTGTTAGTTTGATAACTCAGTTAATTAACTCGGTTAGTTGTTAAGTAAGTTAACTAGGTTAACTTTATTGAAATATGTAACTTAATTAAGTGGGTAACCTTAATGGTTGTTAATTCAGTAAGTTAAATTAACCATGTTAGTTTACTTGGTTCTGTCAAAAATGATAACACTGTTAAGGTGATTAAATTTGCTGGGTTATTTAGTCTGTTAGTTATTAACTTGGTGAAGTTATTAACCCTGTTAACTTTGTAATTCTATTAAGTTAAGCATGAAACACAGTTAGTTAATAATTCTGATTGATGTCAACTCTGTTAACTGTGTACCCCTGATATATGTATTAATCCAGCTGAACTGTTAATCCTGTTAAGGGTATTATTGGGTATCTATCCTGGAAGAAATTGTAAAAGAGATTGATGTGGTACATGAACTGTATGGATGCAATTAACTGTTTGTATGTTACATGATATGAACTGTCAAACACTCCATGATATTATTGTGACACTAGTTCAATGTGAAACTTTGCAAGCAATGTGAACTGATTGAATATACGTGCACTATAGGACTTGACTGATTTATTGTGAGCACTTAACTTAGCATACCGAGCAAACAAGGTGAGTTCACACTCTTACCAAGGCATGGGATTCCCGGTGGGTTGGGAATGGGTTAAGAAACTAAAATGGAATCTACATATCCTCCTTGGGTAGGATATGTACCGCCATCCTCCATGGGTAGGATGCCAATATTAATCCTGCGTGTTCTCCTTGGGTAGAATACGTACGTTCGTCCTCCTTGGGTAGGACAACAACCTTAACGTACGTAAAACTTACGTACACTCATACTCGCTACGTTCCTTGGATTAAGAAGGGCACGTACAAATACGACTAGTCAACACTATTCATCGCACGCATGCCTGGACTGGCAGCAAGGACTAACGCGATACAATTACTAAACTTCGCAAGGATGCCTAGAGGGCCGCGATACCATTACATACGATACAATTACTAAACTTCGCAAGGATGCCTAGAGGGCCGCGGTACCATTACATACGATACATGGTTTAATAAACGAACATACAATTTACGATATGAACATTATAACTAAATAACCAACTGTGAACTCGCTCAACTTTTTGTTGACTCTCTGTTACATGCCTTGCAGGACCTTAGGTACTTTTGGAGCTTGCACGGGAGGCACAGTCGTTGTGGACATGGATCGTGAATGTGTTGTTAAACACTATAACATTTTGTACTTAAAACTTATGTTGGGTTTACATTAATGCTTCCGCTACACACTTGTTTATATTTGGTTTTGTAAACACCTATCGTATTGATGAATGACTTTTGATATACATACTTATGTTCAATATGATTGGTGGCTTGATCCTGGTCATGTCACGCCTCCAAGCGGTAGTACTCCGCGTGTGGATTTTGGGGGTGTGACACAAGGGAACACCATGTCTAGATACAATCCACATAAAGTTTAGCAAGCTTGTCGGCAGATAGATCCTCACGGATCGGCAGGAAATGCGCTGACTTTGTAAGACGATCAACAACTACCCAGATGGCATCATGACCTTTCTTAGTGCGCGAAAGTTTGGTAATAAGATCCATGGCAATGTTTTCCCATTTCCAAACTGGAATCTCTGGTTGCTCCAATAAACCAGAAGGATGTTGGTGTTCAGCCTTAACCTTAAGACAAGTAAGGCATTTTGAAACGTATAAGGCTATGTCTTTCTTCATACCAGGCCACCAATACTGAGTACGAAGATCCTTATACATTTTATCTAAGCCAGGATGAATAGAGTAACGAGACTTATGGGCTTCATCCATAAGCAAGGTGCGAAGATCATCTTGGCTTGGGACCCATAAACGATCCATGAAATAATAAGATCCATTGTCCTTCAATTCAAGATCAGGCTTCATGTGATAGGGTAATTCCTTACTCATCAAGTCTTATGAAACACAAGCATGTTGAGCCTGAGAAATGAGGGTTTGGATATCAGATTGAACACGAACTCAATGAAGCTTGACACGTTCCTTACGACTCAAAGCATCGGCCACGACATTCGCCTTACCAGGATGGTAGCGAATTTCGCAGTCATAGTCGTTTAGAAGTTCAACCCAACATCGTTGCATCATGTTGAGTTCTTTCTGATTAAAGATATGCTAAAGACATTTGTGGTCAGTGAAAACCACACATTTTGCACCATACAAATAATGTCTTCAGATTTTGAGAGCGAATACAACAGCACCTAGCTCAAGATCATGAGTGGTGTAGTTCTTTTCGTGAATCTTCAACTGCCTCGATGCATATGCTATGACTTTGTTCCTTTGCATTAGAACACAGCCAAGACCCAAATTTGATGCATCACAATACACGACGAAATCATCATTGCCCTCAGGCAAGGATAGAATAGGTGCATCATAAATCTTCTGCTTCAAGGTCTGAAACGCTTCTTCTTGTTTAGAACCCCATTCAAAGGGTTTGTTCTTCTAAGTTAGAGCAGTTAGGGGAACTGTAATCTTTGAGAAGTTTTCGATGAAGCGGCGGTAATAACTCGCGAGATCAAGAAAAGAACGAACCTCAGTAGGAGTAGTAGGCGTATCCCAATCCTTAATCGCACTGATCTTGGAGGGATCTATATGAATACCTTGTTCGTTGACGATATGTCCCAAAAATTGAACTTCCTTAAGCCAGAATTCGCACTTGGTGAATTTGGCAAAAGGTTGCTCTCTCTTTAGGAGTTCCAGAGTAAGACGAAGATGTTGCTCGTGATCAGCTTGCGTCTTAGAGTATATCAAAATATCATCAATGAAAACAATGATGAACTTATCTAAATAAGGCTTGCAGACCCTATTCATTAATTCCATGAAAACAGCAGGAGCATTAGTCAGACCGAATGGCATAACTGTGAACTCATAATGCCCATATCGAGTGCGGAAAGCTGTCTTGGGAATATCTTCTTCATGCACACGAAGTTGATGATACCCAGAACGTAGGTCAATATTTAAAAAATAAGAAGCACCTTATAATTGATCAAAGAGATCATCAATGCGAGGTAGGGGATATTGATTCTTGATGGTAAGCTTGTTAAGCTCACGGTAATCGATGCACATTCTGAAGGATCCATCATTCTTTTTGACAAAAAGAACAGGAGCACCCCAAGGTGAAAAGCTAGGACGGATAAAACCTTTATCAGAAAGCTCCTGAAGCTGCTTAGACAACTCTTGCATCTCAGACGGTGCAAGACGATATGGAGATCTGGCAATGGGATTGGCACCAGGTACAAGATCAATACGGAACTCGACTTGGCGCGCTGGGGGTAAACCAGGTAACTCTTCGGGAAACAAATCAGGATAATCCCGAACAAGACGATATGGAGATCTGGCAATGGGATTGGCACCAGGTACAAGATCAATACGGAACTCGACTTGGCGCGCTGGGGGTAAACCAGGTAACTCTTCGGGAAACAAATCAGGATAATCCCGAACAATAGGGATATCTTGAATAGACTTACCTTTGCCTTTATATGCTACGACATGTGCCAAGAAGGCCACATAATTCTTTCGCAGATATTTCCGAGCTTGAAAACAAGACATGAGCTTGAGACTGCTAGAAGGTTTCTCATCACGATCCTGAAGGATCTCACCTGTCGAAAGCGGAATACGAACAATCTTATTGAAACAAACTACCTCTGCGTGATGCTTGGCTAACCAATCCATACCCACTATAATGTCGAAACTCCCAAGTTGCATCGGCGTGAGGTCGATAGGAAAAAGATGGTTGTTAAGGTTCAACTGGCAGTTACGAAGAACATAATCAAGAACAATGGGTTCACTACTAGCAACTTCTACTGTCAAAGGCTTTCCTAGTTTCGTTCTAGACACGCGAAGCAATGGCTCAAAAGATAACGAGACAAAACTCTTATCGGCACCTGAATCGAAAAGAACAGATGCAGGTTTATTATTAACAAAGAACGTACCGTTGACCACTTCATTGTCTGCTTGCGCCTCTTGTGCATTCATATTAAAGACTCGCCCACGAGCCTGAGCCTGATTCGGATTCACCAATATTAGACACTGATTACGGTAGTGGGTCAGATCCCCACAGTTATAGCAAGAACCAGGTGGGTAGTGAGGTCGTGTAGCTTGAGCCTATTGCTGAGCAGGAGGCTGAGCAACTTGTTGAGCTGGGTTCTGAGCTACCCGATTCTGATTAGCAGGAAGACGACATCTGGCAGCAAGATGACCAGACCTTCCACAGTTGGTGCAATAACGACACTGGAGGTGTGGCTGATGATGACCGTTACACCTGTTGCACTGAGGTGCATTGCCAAGGTATGGTTTCTTGGCAAGTGGTTGCGCAGGCTGATTTGGAGCAGCTTGATTTGCCTGTGCGGTAACGGCGAAGTTTTGGGAAGCCCTGCGCTTCTTAGACTTCTTTGCAGACTCATATTTCTTTCCCTTCTTGATCTTACCCTCAACAGACTCCTGTTTTTTACCCTTATCACCCTTTCTATGCAGCTTACCCTTTCGGACTTGCGACTCAGTCAATGTCGCAGCTAACTCAATTGCATGACGAACTGTGGTAGGGTTACTACCAGTGACGATGTCTTGCACGGAGTCAGGTAAGCCATCAATATACCTCTCGATAGCTTTCTCGAGTGGGGTAACCATGGTAGGGCAAAGTAAACTCAACTCCTCTTACCTGTCAGTGTAAGCCCGGTGCTCACCACTATCCTGCTTTAAGTCATCAAACTCCCTTTCTAAAGCTCTTAATTCATGACGAGGACAAAACTCCCTCATCATAAGAGTCCTAAGCTCAGCCCATGCTTGTGCTAAAACAACCTCAGCACCACGGTCTCTCATAACCCCGTTCCACCATGTAAGAGCCCTCTTCTAAATTACACTTGAAGCAAACTCGACTTTTCGATTTTCAGGACACTGAACATGACGGAACGTACTCTCAATGCTCTCGAACCACTGTAGGAGCCCAGTTGCTCCTTCAGAACCACTAAACTTGAGTGGTTTAGCTGAGCTGAAACTCTTGAAATTGCATGGAGCATTCTGGTTATTGTTGGCTTGGTTCACTTGAGCAATAATGTTTGGGAGTATCGCAGCCATATGCTGCGCCATGATATCTGCCATTTCGGCATTAGATAGCGGATTTTCGCGTCGAGGAGGCATTCTAAAAGAGGAAAACATGAGAGGAAACGAGTGAGATGATTAGATGAAAAGAATGAGATGAAACAAAAATCAACAATGGCAAAGATGGTGGTCATTCGTTTGTTACCACAAATCAAACAAACGACACACAGTGACTAATCAAAGTAAATGGGCCAAAAATAATTTATCGCGAAGACATGCTCGCCTATAAGTGAACACTCACCCCAAGAGTTCCCAGGTAAGAGTGACTGGTCCGATTATGTGGATTTGTACGAACACTCTAGCCTTAGACAGAAAACCCAGGGTACAGGCATTCACTCTTCCAGTTTACACGTGTTCACACTATTTAAGACCCAAAACTTTGACGAGATTTTGAAAACTTGGAAGGCACAAGGCCAAAAGAATCATTCAAAAACGGATGATAAATTTTCGAAATCATTCAGAAAAATTGAAGGGTTCAAAACCTTATAATAAATGATTTAAAAACAGATGATTAATTTTCAAAAATCGTTTCAGAAAATTGGGTTCTTGTTTTGGGTAATCACCTAAGGATAGGTGAAGTGCATGTTTTAAGATCGAAACACAAGATAACTTGTGTTGGGGTCCTAGAAAGGTTATAGTCAAGGTCAAACCATTACTAATAACCTAATTCCCTATAACCATTGGCTCTGATACCAAATCTTCTGTCACACCCTGACCACGTAAAACATCAAATCGTGGCGGAAACATCGTGGAGTGTTGTAACAGAATTATTGTTTCACAACCATGGCATTTAAAGTTATGTTTTATTTAAAAAACAAAAGGGATACATTGTCTTAAACGAAAGGAAACAAGAGTACATAACAAAATTAAACTAGTTCTAGCTTCATTTTTAAGTCACTAAGGCACAGGTCCGCCCTAGTGTGTCACGAACATCCTATGCAACAGCTCCTGAAAACACATGTGAAAATAGGTACGTCAGCATAAAAATGCCTGTGAGATACATAGGTTTTATGAAAATAGGATTCATGACTTAGGTTTAAAGAAATGTTTAATAAAATTTAGTCATGAATCTTGTTTAAAGTGTTTTCTTTCATAAAATGTTTGAAAAGCGATAATAAAATCAAATGATATGTATATATATAAGGATAATGTATGGTTAAATGAATAACCAAGTAAAAATGAGTTTGTATAAGTTAAGTCATTTGTAAAACAATGTTTAAGTGAAAATATGTTGTATGTGTAATATGTCTAAACTGAAATGGTTTACATAACGCTACGATATGCAATACCATAAAAGCACTTATATATAGGAAGTACCAGCGGCGTATCCACCATGCTTTTATTATATTACATGTCGCCTCGTTATGTAAATCACTTACCCAAACAAACCACCAAGATGTAATGTTCAACAATTGTAGAAATGTTTATTGTATAATCAAATGTCTATTGTCAAATGTAAATCATGTAATGAGTAAACAAATGTTATGTATGGTAAGTAAAATGTGACTACTTAAACCAAAAGTAAAAATGTACAAAACAAATGCATGCTTTACTTGATACAAACACTTATGCGGTAAGTTAACGTATACATTCAAGCCTTGAGACTGTAGGATAACCTTAGAGTAAAGGTTATCAAAAATGTTTTCGGATTCAGTCATTCCTTTCATCCAAACAAACCTAGGATGTCAGGAATGGGAGTTGTCAAGTCCTATGGTACCACTACTTACTACCGAGCGGCGTAGCTAATGTTAATGAACGTATTTTAGTCCCGTTGAACAAACCAAATGTCATACCAAATGTAAACATGTTATGTGAAAACAATGTACTAAGTATGCTAAGTTAACATACAAAGCAGAAAAGTCATGTAAATCAATGTGCTAGCATGCTCAGTAAACATACATAGCAGAAATGTAATGTAAAACAATGTGCTAGCATGCCAAGTAAACATACATAGCAAAAGAGGATGTAATGTAAAACAATGTGCTAGCCTGCTAAGTAAACATACATAGCAAAAGAAATGAATGTAAAACAATGTGCTAGCATGCTAAGTAAACATACATAGCAAAACATAATGAAATCATGTACTATAAGTGTACTAACGAACATAGCAAGCAGATGATATGAAAACATGGAAAGCACGAAAGTAACAAGTAGGCACATGTGTTTCACCCCAAAACATTTGAAAAACAGTAAAAGAGGGGACTATGTACTCACTTGAGATTGCTCAATAGTCTTTAGATAACCACCAAGCAAAGCAATGAAGATCGCGGAATCAAACGACACCTAATATAGGTAACTACGTAAATAAACGTACTTAAATCAGAGGATTGGATAAAATGTGGTTTTGTAAACCAAATGAGTGTAAGAACTCATGTAATATGGTTTAACAAAGTTCACATTCTAAAACGGAACTTATCCTAAGTGCTTATGACCCATTACGACTCTTTTAGGTAGCTTACGCTACTTTAACGCGTCGTTCGCGTAAAACGCGTTCAGACCGCCTAACTAGTCCTATGACAAGTAAAATATGCCTTAACATGTCTAATATAGTTGCCTAATCAGTTTAGATGTCAAAATTTATGTTACATATGCTTAAAATGAATTTTGGCGTAAAAAGGGCATTTTGGTAATTTTCCCAAGGCATATAGACGTGACCATAAGGTATAACCTCGAAAGGTTATTCCCTATACAACTATGGTCACCTAATGTGTTTGGTCGGATCCTAATGATCGACCAAACGGGTCGGGTTCGAAGTATAAGCGATTGATTAGATCGCTTACCTTACGACCCTATATAAGCACTAAACCTAATGTGACGAGCTAAACATGTTAAAACATGTTTAACGAGGTTTGAAAACAGGTTTGGTATCAAAACAAATGGTTTTGATACCCTAGAGTAGTTTGGTTACAAAATACGCAAGAATACGTATTTTGGCCGAAACTACGACTCGCCACTATGCCTAGATAACGTGGTAATCAGTAGGTATAGTCACAAGGGACTATAACTATCGTGATTACGCTCACGTTATGAAGTTCAAATGAAATTCACATTGACCATAAACTGGTCAATGCAGAAAGTCAAACAAATTTTGACTTTTAAGCAAAAAACGTAAAAGAACGAAAGAATACTTACAACGGGTCCAAGAACGGAAGCTTTGATCCGATTACTCTCAGGTATGAAGTAAATACTCCAACTTAGAGAGCCAAATCAGATTAAAGTGTGGGTTTTTGAAGCAAAGGGGGTGGGGTATTTATAGATTTCCTAGGACCGTTAAGATCGTTTATCGAAAACCGTGCTTCGATCTCATCCGTACATGTGCACCCATGGTTTTACAAAACCATGGGCACTTAAAAATGGCCCATAGATTGATAAAATACCATGTGCAAAGGTTGGAAACAGCTGGAACAGCTGGAAATAAGATCTGTTCAGATCTAGCAGATCCTCGTGGCCCGCGTAAAAGACAGACAAGGCCTGCGCGGCCCGCCTGGTACCCAGATCAGCAAACAGAGTTTCATTTTTACAGTTTCAGTCCCTGCAGTTGTTTTAGCTCATTTCCGACACTTTTAAGGCCCGTTAAGCCAAATTTAAGGGCCTACAATGATGCCTAAACCTATTGGACATGAAACATGCTCAAAAATATGTCGGATGTCGGTTCGTTGAGTCGTACGATCGCGGTATTCGCTTAATTACGACGAAATGCGCAAGAATGCGAAAAACGATCCAAATTGCGCGACGAATGGATTTTTCTTATGCCAAACACTAAAATAAAATATTTTAATGCTTACATAAATTTTTGGATGTCCGGATGTATTCAGAACGTAAGTATGCGCGAAAATGCAAACTTTTGCACTTTTTGGCGCTTTTAGTCCCTATTGATCAAGAAAGTTTATTTTAGTACACCGAACCCCTCAAAGCCTATTTCTAAGCTATGTAAAGGATATTTAGGGTGTGTTTAACTTATGATCAAGTTCCGGAATGTTCGTTACAGTACAAATCGGCATACTTTCGCAGTTTGTTGAATTTAGTCCCTGTAAGCGAATAAACTTGATTTTGCCATACCAAAGCCTTCAAAACTTATTTCTAAGTTATGTAAAGGTTATTTAAGGTATGTTAAGCATAAATTGATGTTCCAGAGTGTTTGTCGCATTAAACTGATTACGTTTACGCACCAGTTTGCATATAACTCTCCAGAAAGCGATATAGAGTTTGAAATTGAACGAAAATCAAAACATGCAAAATGTCAAACATAAACAAACAAATATTGGGATCAAAAAAGATTATTTCATTGATAACTGAACTGTTTACAATGATTATAAGCACAGGTGTCACAATTTTAAAACACACAACTCTTCTCCATCCAACTCTATTTTTTTAAAAAATTCACTTCTTCTATTTTTTCAATGGATGATATACCACCGCCATTCCTTCCAATTGATATTAGTGAAGATGATGATTCTTCCTCGAGCGATAGTAGTTTAATTTTTTTTCCAAAATCTTATCTACGAAGCCGCTCAACTGGAAGACACGGGCACTTCTAGAAAATGGAAATCTGTCCGTCGAGATCGAGTGAAATGTCACGAAAACCTTATGAGAGATTATTTTGTCGAGGAGCCCGTATTCAATGAAGAGGTTTTTTTGTCAAAGGTTTCGTATGTCCAAAAGGTTGTTTTTAAAAATTTTGAGTGACGTGCGAATAACTCGTGGTTTCAAGACGCCGAGGATGCTAGTGGTAGGAAGAGTTTTACATCGATTCAAAAAGTTACTTCGGTGATTAAGAAACTAGCAACCGGTAACGCTCCAGACGAGTTCGACGAGTATTTAAATATGTCCACAAGGACTTCCCGAGAAAGTCTAGAATATTTTTGCGAAACGGTATGTAATTTATACGCTTCCGAGTTTCTACGTAGACCTACTAGCCACGACGTTGCGCTCTTGTACCAAGCTCATGAGGAGAAACATCACCTTCCTGGGATGTTGGGTAGTCTTGATTGTACACATTTTGTTTGGAGAATGTGTCCAACGTAGTTGCGGGGTCAATATATGAGCGGGGATCACAGTCACCCGACAGTTATGCTCGAGTCGGTGGCCTCTCAGTTTTTATGGATTTGGCATGCTTTTTGTGGTCCAGCAGGTTCATAAAACGACATCAACGTGATCCAACAATCTCCGTTATTTCTTACTAAGCGAAATGGAACTGCACCAAAATGCCCATTTTACATGAACAACCACTTGTACAAGCGTGGATACTATCTTACCGATGGAATCTACCCTACTTGGTCCGTGTTTGTGAAATCATTTTCGTATCCTCACATTGTGAAAGAAAAGAAGTTCAAGAGGCAACACGAGGCGGCAAGAAAAGACGTGGAGCGGGCTTTTGGTGTTTTAAAGGCAAAATGGCATATACTTCATCGCCCGATGCGTGCTACGAGTGTTAAAAAAATTAGGATGGTCGTATATGCGTGTATTATTATGCATAATATGATTCTAAAAGACGACTGAAATGCGATTGCACCGGTACATATTCGGGATCCTCCAGTCGAGCCCGTTTTCGAAGACACTGCTTATAACAAGCTCATTGATGAAGATACGCATTATAGACTAAAATATGATCTTGTGGAGCATCTTGGAGAACAAGATTTACCTCACCTTTTAGCGGATTCCGACGACGAATAGTTAAATTAGGTTTTTTTTAATTTATTTTTATATTTTAAATTAGGTTTTTTTATGTAATATGTTTTTTTAATTAAAAGTACCTTTATTTACATTAAAATATGTCTTGTTTATTTATGAATAATTTCTAGAAAATAAAAAATATATAACTCAAACACCGTAGGGTGATTATCCATACCCCCTGATTGAGTGAAAATGGGGAGTTGACATGGCATAATATTATTGGGTATGATTTCGCTCAATCATCCTAGGGTGATTAACCATACCCTCCACCCTAAGTGGGGACTTCTTGATAGAGTTTCGTTTAGTACGCTAAGACATGAAATACAAATATCATTTAACAGCATTCCATCCTCAGAATACTAGGCAACCCCAAACCAGGGAAAGTGAAGTCCATTCCCAACCACCGGGAATACATGCTTTTAGTAAATGTGTGAACTCACCTTTGTTTTGCTCAGCAGATAAGTTACTTGTTTTATGTTGGTCAACCAAACCCTATTATGGTTACCAATATTAATTAGGTTGGTGTGCAAGTAGTCCACGTATTTTCTACACGTAACTAACAGGTATCATACAAGTTATAACATCACGTATCACATAGGAAACATGTGGGCCATATAGGGATTTATAACGCAAGCCCAACAGTGAACAGTAACTTGGACAAATGTAAACACATTAGTGTACGACCCAAATGTAATGTACAGCCCAAATGCATACAAGTGTGCGATCCAGTATAAGGTTTTGCCATGTGCATTTAATGTTTGTTCAATAGGAATATGATGTTTCCAAGAGTGTGCGACCCTGCACTATAAGCTTGTACATGGTGCATTAATGATTTGTAACATTCAGATGTGTGCGTCTTTCCAGTGTGCGACATGTTGTATAAGATTGGACGACATACAGTCCAAGGTGTACATTCTAAGAGTGTGTGGTGACAGGTGTGCGGCATCAAGAAATTCAAACAATATCCATTCAAGTTAATCCGATCAAAACAACAGCAAAACACAGATTCCAAACTCAATCCCTATGAATTCTAATATCTCGTATCGATTGTTCTTCTTTATCAGCTTAGGATTATGATAGATCCTTAGGTGATATTCAAATGTTCTCGGATTAGGGTTTGTAGTTAGGGTTTTGTTTTCGGCTTTAATTTCTGCTTGCAAACGGGGGTGTAGCTGGTTGTTTAGCATTTGCGCTTCTGATTTCGGCTCTGATTTCGTTAGTCTGATTTCGGCTTTACATCTGATTTCGGCTTACATCTGGTTTAGTTGTTCTGTTTTCGGCGCTACTAAGGTGATTCCAGATTTCGAGATTAGGGTTTTGTTGTCGTGGTTTTCTGTTTGCGAAGGTGGTGCGGCTGGTTCCTTTTTGCTTTAGGGTTTCAGCAGGTTTCTTTATCTTCGATTTTCTTTGTTTTGGCTGGTTTGTTGATCACAATCTGTCCGAATGGAGAGCCAAACTGCAGAAAACTCAAATGTGTTTGCCAAAAAAATTAAGAACATTGACGGTAAAACATTTGAGCCAAGACAAACATCATTTTTGGCGACTAGGGTTTCTGAAATGCCGAGTAAGAAGGTATGTTTTATGATGCCGCTTAATGATACTGAACATGTTATTGGTTGTTCTGATTCTCCTAATCAGAATTATGCGAAAGTATTTGACAAGAGAAAGGTAGCATTTGTGTTACCGGTGAATGATATTAGTCCTACTCGAGTGCAAAATCTGAATCAAGATGATAATGCTCATGTCCAATCTTATGCGGATGTGGCCCTACATGAACGAATTGAGCAGGGTGATACTAAGAGAGGTGGGGATTCAATTCAGAATCAGAATGAAGATGAAAACACTAGGAAGGCTAATGATGCGGATGCGGTTATTCAAGTTCCTAAAGTCAATTTTCGACAACTAAAATCAGATGTATCATTGGATGGAGTGGATGTAGTGCTTCCGATTGATTCGGTTCGCCAGGTTAATAACAGGTTAGCAAACACTCTTTATGGTTATTTCCTGGGGGATAGGATTGCATATCCAGTAGTTGAATATTTTGTCAGAACAAATTGGAAAAAAACATGGTCTTCAGAAAACTATGATGAATTCAAATGGTTTCTTTTTCTTCAAGTTTGAAGACAGAAAGGGTATGGATACTGTTCTTGAAGGGGGGCCTTGGCTGATCCGTAACAAACCTATGTTTCTCAACATTTGGTCTCCTACAAACACCCTTAAAAAAGAAGAGGTTAAAAAGGTTGCAGTTTGGGTTAAATTGCATGATGTTCCGCTAGTGGCATATTCTGATGATGGTTTAAGCATGTTGGCTTCAAAAATTGGGTCCCCTGTGCGCCTGGATTCGTATACTAGTGATATGTGTAATGAGGCTTGGGGAAGGAGCAGCTATGCTAGGGCTCTCATTGAAATATCAGCTGATCATGAGTTGAAAGAGGCTCTAACCATGGCTATTCCTGAATTGGATGGGAACAAATATGTTAATGAGACTATTCGGGTGGAGTATGAATGGGAACCTCCGAGATGTGTCCACTGCTGTGTATTTGGGCATGATTCTGAGGAGTGTCCAAAACGCATTCGACCGACAGTGAAACCTACTACATATAGACCGAAAGTAGATGAGGATGGTTATACGGAAGTCAAGACAAAGAAGAATGTAAAGAAAAGCGGTTTTCAAGTTAACAATCAAGAGCCCAAGTTTGAATATAGACCTGTGGATAAAAAGAAAAAAGGCAGTGAGTTCTGCTTACATGAGTGCGAGGAGCACTAGTTCTTCTAAGATTCAAACACATAATTCGTTTAGCGCTCTTGGGTTTGTTGGAGGGAACGGGGATAAAGGGAGACGTGAGCCAAATGAGGAGTCTGACGATGACGGGGTAGAGGTTGTATATGATGAAACGAATGAGTTTATGACATCGGGTACACATCCTGCGTCTTCCAGTACAGGGGCAAGCACCTCTCACATAAAGTTGTCTAATGGATAGGTGGCGTCTTTTTCATGCTAAGGGGCTGCCAGTTGGTAACAATTTCATTTTTGACGATGGCGGTTGACGTCTTTTGTTTTGTTTTTTCGTTTGTCTACTAGTTAGTCATTATCATGATTGTAGTAGGCTAGATTAATGTGGTAACTTGGTTTGTTTGGTTTTTGTTTTACATATATGGGGCATGTCCTGTATATGAACTAGTGGGGAATTCATCCTCACTACTTGTACTTATTTGGCGGTTGTCTATAATAGAATCACCGGGGTAACCCTTTACCCAAAAAAACATGTCATCAAATATCATCATTATCCATCAGTTTCTAGTATCACCAACAACTCTAGGCATCTATGATTACCAACCGATCTAGAATTCATTATCATCATCATACAAAAATCATCTAACATTAATAATTTGATCGCACAAAATCATCCAATCACACAACCCTATCCCATTTGTCTAACACATCAATATTACCCGATCTTAAGTCAGTCATAGCCAAGAATCATTAACATCTTATAGTCCTACAAAATCTATTTGTGCATTTCATACAACCAAAAGAATATTGGATCTTGATTCTAACATAAACCCTAGATCTTGTCTAATCACTAAGCACATTATCATGAAACATAAAATCAGATATGTGAATATCATATCAAACTATTAACACACTAACATCAAACAACCTTAGTTCATTATTCTAATCATACCATTCAAGCAAGTATAAACATTATCATATATAACATCCAGAAATGGCAATGCACTAACCAGGAATGATGAAACAAGAAGTGTGCGAGAAAGTGGAAGAGAAATATTCAAAAGGGATGCTACTGATGATGTGCGCCGTAGATCTCCAAAGGGAAAGGAATAGAATGTTCTAGGGTTTCCAAAAAGAGGGGAATGTTTGCAGAAAAGGAAAGGCTACCGTCAGATGTTTGGGAAAAGATTCCTATGTTTTTGCAATCATGTGTATTTATAATCATGGAAAGGTACCGTACACACATGTGCGGTTGGAATGTGCTGCCTCTCTTTGGGCCTGTTATGAGACTTGGGTTTTGGGCCGGGAATTAAATAGGTGTGCGGTCAAGGAGGGGTGTGCGAGGCAAATGGGAGTGTGCGACTGCACACTAATGTTTAAGTGTACGGGTGTGTTTAATATTAATTAACATATTTACAACAATACTCACAATCATTCATATTTACGCGTATATACTTAAACAATCAATTATATATATTAAGCCACGTTTATCAGTTTTTTTTCATAGTTACAACACATAATGGAATGTGAAGGGAAATGACACGATGTTAATGGTATGAGTTGTCACAATATGTGTATGTAACTAGGTTATTACATGGTTGCATGTATTTTACTACATGGATACGAAATGCTTATGGTGCTATTAGCATGACCGACTACATCGATATGGACATATGTTCCTAAGTTGGAAGTTTGCATACTTGATCGTTGACTTTTCAGAAAAGTCAACGAGTATGAGAATAGCATGATTAAAAATCCTAATATGATTGTAAGACTAGAAGGATTGAATGAATTTGGAATGATGCATTGCTAAATCTATGCCTTGTGCTTGTTACAAATGCTTATTGAAAGTCAAATGCGAGATATGAACTAGATATGCTTGGTGATATGAAAAATCTTGTATGCTAACAAGAATGTGAATGTGGTGGTATGTAAGGATAAGCATCATGTCAAGAGGATGCAAGCACGGAAGGCTAATGGGGCAAAAGGAGGCGAGGAAGCGATCACGAATACGGACACTTAAGGTAATTGAATTCCGAAACTCACTTCTTAGTATATAAATGAAATTTGTTCGTACGAATGTTGGGAGTCATGTAGGAATGGTTATGAAATGTAAGCAAATGGGGTAAGAAATGTTGTAGTAAGTTGTTTATAGTTCAAATGTAATGGAAAATGTTTGGTGAGATCAAACAGGTCAAAACATAGAAAGTAACATGGCGAGATGTGGTAGTTGGTTTGGTCTTAGGGCCAAGTATTAGAAGGACATGGGGGCTTAAATATTGTTATTTTACGTCTTGGAACTCCAGGGATATGCGACTAGTGGACAGAGGAGGCATCGGCGACGCCCAGGCTAGGCGTCGGCGACGCCCAGGCTAGGCGTCGGCGACGCCCTGGCTAGGCGTCGGCGACGCCCTGGCTAGGCGTCGGCGACGCCCAGGCTAGGCGTCGGCGACGCCCTGCCCTGTTGCCAAAAACTCGTTTTCGTGTTTTTCTCAATTTTCCTTGCTTCCAAGGCCCCGATAAGCTCCCCAAAGGTACCCCAAGCCTACTATGGAGTTTTGTGGGGGTACGAGTAAGAATGGAAACTTAGAGTAGCAAATACAAGGATGTGGCATGTATGTAAAAATGGTTTCTTTATGAACATGGCTAAGTTTAAATAAGTAAAACTTTATTGAATACTAAAGCTATGTGAAGGAATGGAATTAGTATATGATACCATGCTTATAAATAGGAATTATGTGCCTAATAAAGTAGGGTGTTCAAAGGAAGTTAAGTGAATGTGTATGCAGAGATGTAATTTAATATGGTTAGATGTGAGTGTACGCGTAGACTAGTATGTAAGAGAATTATACCCATAGAAGATGTGATTAGGATTTGTGACATATTATGTGAGTATGTAAGTTGCATGTACGATTTTGGGTAGGAAGGTACGTATGTCCGTAGTAGGATTTATCATACACGAAAGAGTGGAATAGGCAAAATGGATGCGTGTTATTAACCCATACGTTTCCGAATGAATGAGACTTGTAAGATGAAATGTACGGTGTCAATAAATATATGAGTATTGACGATGCTAACCGAGTTGCTTTTGAGAATGAATGTGACAACTGCCACTTTTCGGTAACTTTCATACACTTAAACTTCTCATTTTTAGCCATATAGTTATATGTTTTGAACATCCGAACTGCATATTTCATGACACACACTTAGAATACTCATGGAATACTTATTTTTGATGCACATGATTCATTTTTATTGATTACATTTAAAACAGTTTAAACAATGTATCGAAACAACTAGAATAGCACTTAGTGAACTATTATGCTGACAAAAACGCAGGATCCGTAGAAACCATCTTAATGACATCTTTAGGACTCAGACGAAAGTCCAACATAAAATATACATTAAACCCTAAGTAGGAATGCAAGGGTTTGGTTTAATACCTTCCCGAAGTCCGATAACACAAAAAATTGCCCGAAAAGCACTAAAGTCACAATTTCAACACTTTTCCGTAGAAATTCTGCAGAAATCAGCATTGTAAGTCATATGCAATGTACAAAAGTGTCGTTTAACCCAGAATTCACATTAGAATACCTTGGGGTATCATCTATGTCACACCCCGACCATGTAAAACAAAAAATCGTGGCGGAAACGTCGGGGAGTGTCGTAACAGAATCATTGTTTCACAACCATGGATTTAATTGTTTCTTTTTATTGAATTATTGAACTCATTGTTTTATTACAATTCAGATAAATACAAATATTGTCCTTCAAGTTTTAAAGTCACTAAGGCACGAGTCCATCCTATGTTTAGCATGCATCAACAATCATCACATAGCAGTACCTGAGATTGCAAGTATCCTTGATTAAGTGTCTTAACAAAGCTCGGGAAATCAAGGAATCAAGTGGCACAAGAGTCCAAAGCTTGAAGAAAGAAAATAAGAAAACCAGAGAGGGAGTATCCAAGCTTCAAATCAGAGCTAAAGAGTAGAATGAGAGGAATGAGCAATGAATCAAGTTGATGGTGTTGGCTATTTATACTTGTTGTGAGTTCATAGGATCAAAACAAGTGTTTGTGTAGTCCCCAAGCATCAAATCCTAGCCATACAAGTGTTATGGGCCAGCTAAGATTACTTGCAAGAAAGGCCTTTAAAGATCAAAGAACAGCTGAAAAATCAAAAATTTGGAACCGGGCATTTTTAGGCGGCCCGCGTAAGATGAGAGGCAGGCTTACGTGGCCCGTGTAAGCTCAGCAGATCAGCAACAGTTTCTGTTTTGACAGTTTAGGTCCCTGCATGTGTTTGAGCTCATTTCAGGCACTTTTGACACCTGTTAAGCCATTTTCAAGGCTCTACAAGGTCATTAAAGTTTAGGGGACTCAAAATATGCTCGGAAAACTCTCAAATGTCGGTTCGTTTGGTCGTACGGTCGCGTTATTCGTAAAAAATTACGACGAAACTCGAACGGACGCGAAAACGATCCAAATTAAGCGACGAATGGTATTTTTGCATGCCGATCACTAAAATAAAAATATTTTAGTATGTTCAAAAATTTTGGATGTCCAGATGTGGTCAGAACGTAAGATATGCGCGTAAATGCAAACTTACGCCGTTTTTGACACTTTTAGTCCCTGCAAGATCAATTAAGCATATTTTTGCACACCAAACCTATCAAAGCTTATTTCTAAGCCATGTTTAGGTTATTTATGGTATGTTTAGCTTATGATCAAGTTCCGGACTGTACGTTGCCTTACAAAACGGTAGAATTTTGCAAGTTGACGCAAATAGTCCCTGTGAGCGAATAAACTTGATTTTGCCATACCAAAGCCTTCAAAACTTATTTCTAAGTTATGTGAAGGTTATTTAAGGTATGTTAAGCCTATGTCACTGTTCCGGAGTGTTTGTTGCGTTAAACTGATTGCGTTTACGCGTCAGTTCGCGTATAACTTTCTAGAAAGCGATTTAAAGCACGAAATCGAACAAGAATTGATATGTGCAAATGATACAGATATTTATACAAATCCCCAAGTATGAAACACAATATTTCATTGGATTTTCATTTGTGTGATGGTCCTAGTGACACAGGTGTCACCGTCTCCCCTACTTTAGGAAATTTCATCCCGAAATTTAATTTTAGAGGAAACTTGTGAAGACAACTGTGGTTGTTTCGCTTTCGAATGAATCCTCCATTTCCCAAGTAAAACTCTAGGTCACGTTTGGATTCTTAGCAAATCTGTTAATTGCCAAAATGTTCTCGTTGTAGTAACAAAAACATGGGGTTTCGAACAACGGATAGGAGAATGTTTCCTATGAAGACTATTATAGGAAACTTGTGTGTGCTCGAAATCAGAGTCGGAGATTGCAAGATAAAATAACATTGGTCAAGGTCCAGGACTTCTAGTAACTTAAATGACGCTACATTTGCAATGTAATAAGGAACACTTATATATAGGAAGTACCAGCGGCGTATCCACCATGCCTTTTTACATTGTTCCCGTCTCGTTATTCTTATCACTATAGGTCTTAACACATGACAAAACTTGTTGTGGTTTCTGTGCACTGAATTCCATAATTACGTATGCATCCATAATTACGTAATTCCTTGCACAGTCCACACAGTTCATTTCATAATGTGTAGGGTAAAATCAATCGAACAAACATGAAATGACTTGACTAGATCACCAAAAGATCTTTTTAATTAGATCAACGAACGATCTTTTTAACTAGATCAACACATGATCTCCTTAACTAGACCGTCGTACGATCTCTTTAAATAGATCTTTAAAGGATCTTCTTTTTTACTTTGAATCAAATAATCGTTTTGAAATAGCACTTTGGAATCCAAGGGTCTGACTATTTGCATAGAAAGTTCCTTAAGGATTTAAGATAGTACTTTGAGTATCCTTCTGAGAATCTAACATATGAAAATACGGAAGATTCCACCAGGACTTAGATAGCGAGCTTTAGAATTACACGTAAACACAAAATCACAAAATGGTGCATTAGTTAATTTAGTTATTAGCACGTTCGTTAATTTGAATTAATGCATTTTGAAGTACACTAGAAATCCAATCACGGACTTCGATTGGTACTTTAAGTATCCCCAAGAGTCTAGCTATGAGATAGGAAGACCTTATAAGGATTTGTCTTTGTCTGTATCATGAAATTTGTATTAAGGCACATAAGGAATCCAATTAAGGACTCATGAAAATAACTTTAGATATCAAATCAAAGATTTGAAATGGTATTTCAAGTATCTGTTTAAGAATTTGAAATTTGTACCTTGTACTTTGTTTCTTAAAAGAAACTAGTACTTAGGATTTTTGGGGAGATCACTAGTGATCATAAAAATGAAAGAGCCACACGAGTAGTTTGTTTTGTTAGGAACGCAGTTCCTTGGCGTCAGCATCGTAGGGGTATGTCAACACACACACAATCGTATCAGTTTTGGAAATAAAATTTGAAACAACAAATTTATTTATAACAACTGAATTGTTTCAAGCGTCTAAGATAACAACAAGGAGACTATAAGAAGTCTAATTGTTCACTGCTGCATTGTCGTTTGCGTTTGCCTCGTTTATGTTAAACACTCGTCCGCGTGCTGGATTTGCGTTAACAAGTCTTGGGCAATTGTTCCGGTAGTGAGTAAGATCACCACAGTTATAGCATGATCCAGCTGGAAACTGTGCTTGAACAGCAGTAGGATTTGCCGCATTTTGGTTTTGGATAACATGACGACAGGTATTGACCAAATGTCCCAATCGCCCACAGTGGGTACATTTGTGACACGGTTTCTGATTCACATGATGACGGTTGCATTTGTTGCACAAGGGTGTAGTACCAATATAGTTCTTCCTAGCACGAGGTTGTGCTGGCTGATTTGGTGCAACCTGATCATTCTGAGCAACCACTGTGAAGTTTTGTGAAGCTTTACGCTTCTTCGACTTCTTAGAGGAATCGGTCTGTTTGTCCTTTGGTTTTTCTTGGGCTGTCTTGTCAGATGGTTTCTGGTCACTTTTCCGAAAAAGTTTACCCTTCCTGATTTGAGATTCAGTCCGGGTAGCAGATAGTTCAATGGCCTGTCGCACGGTAGTAGGGTTGCTACCGGTAACAATGTCCTGAATTGGGCCAGGGAGGCCATTGATGTACTTTTCAATCGCCTTCTCCAAAGGCGTAACCATGGTAGGACATAACAGACTTAACTCCTCGTAACGATCAGTGTAGGCTCGATGTTCACCGCTGTCTTATTTAAGATTGTCAAATTCCCGTTCCAAAGCCCTGAGCTCATGACGAGGACAAAATTCCTTCATCATTAAAGCCCGAAGCTCTTCCCAGGTTTGTGCCATTGCCACGTCGGCACCCCTATCCCTCATTACGCCAATCCACCATGTGAGTGCTCTTTTCTGGAATACACTCGACGCAAACTCAACTTTTCGCTCGTTTGGGCATTGTACATGACGAAACGTGCTTTCGAGACTCTCAAACCACTGTAGGAGCCCAGTAGCTCCTTCAGACCCAGTAAATGTAAGTGGCTTAGCTGAGTTGAATTTCTTATAGTTGCACTGAACATTGTTATTGTTATTGTTCGCTTGATTTATCTGGGTAATAAGATTCGGGAGTACAGCAGTGATTTACTGAGTGATTAAGGCTGCCATGGTGGCATCCTGAGCTTGATCACGTCGAGGAGGCATTCTAAAAGAGCAAAGAAACGTGAGGGAAAACGAGTGAGATGACATTGGATAGTCAAAATTGAATGCTTGAAAGAATATCGACAAACATGAAGATTGTGATCATTTGTTAGTTACCCAAAACTAACAAATGACACTGTGACTAATCAAAGTAAATGGGTCATGTTAATGTATCACTGAAGACATGCTCGCCTATAAGCGAACACTCACCCCAAGAGTTCCCAGGTAAGAGTAACTGGTCCGATACTGCGGATTTGTACGAACACTCTAGCCTTAGAGAGAAAATTCAGGGTACAGGCATTCACCCTTCCAGTTCACACGTGTTCACATTATTTAGACCCAAACTTTGACGGGATTTTGAAAACACCAAAGGCTTAAAAGCCTAAAAACAAATCATCTAAGGATAGATGACTTCTTGTGATGTTTTGAAAAATTTTGACTCGAGAGAATGAATTGTGTTTTGCTTTTGTTAATCACCTAAGGATAGGTGAAGTGTATTGTTTTAAGACTAAACACAAGATAACTTGTGTTAGGGTCCTAGGAAGGTTATAGTCTAGGTCAAAGCATTACTAATAACCTAATTCCCTATAACCATTGGCTCTGATACCAACTTTTCTGTCACACCCCGACCACGTAAAACAACAAATAATGGCGGAAACGTCGGGGAGTGTCGTAACAGAATCATTGTTTCACAACCATGGATGTAATTGTTTCATTTTATTGAATTATTGAACTCATTGTTTTATTACAATTCAGATAAATACAAATATTGTCCTTCAAGTTTTAAAGTCACTAAGGCACGAGTCCATCCTATGTTTAGCATGCATCAACAATCATCACATAGCAGTACTTGAGATTGTAAGTATCCCTGATTATGTGTCCTAACAAAGCTCGGGAAATCAAGGAATCAAGTGGCACAAGAGTCCAAAGCTTGAAGAAAGAAAATAAGAAAACCAGAGAAGGAGTATCCAATCTTCAAATCAGAGCTAAAGAGTAGAATGAGAGGAATGAGCAATGAATCAAGTTGATGGTGTTGGCTATTTATACTTGTTGTGAGTTCATAGGATCAAAACAAGTGTTTGTGTAGTCCCCAAGCATCAAATCCTAGCCATACAAGTGTTATGGACCAGCTAAGATTACAGTGAGAAGTGCTAACTTGGTGATCACACAAAGGAATTGCAAGAAAGGCCCTCAAAGATCAAAGAACATCTGAAAAATCAAAAATCTGGAACTGGGCATTTTTAGGCGGCCCGCGTAAGCTGAGGGGCAGGCTTACGCGGCCCGTGTAAGCTCAGCAGATCAGCAACAGTTTTTGTTTTGACAGTTTAGGTCCCTGCATGTGTTTGAGCTCATTTCAGGCACTTTTGACCCCCGTTAAGCCATTTTCAAGGCTCTACAAGGTCATTAAAGTTTAGGGGACTCAAAATATGCTCGGAAAACTCTCAGATGTCGGTTCGTTTGGTCGTACAGTCGCGTTATTCGTCAAATTACGACGAAAACGATCCAAATTAAGCGACGAATGGTATTTTTGCATGCCGATCACTAAAATAAAAATATTTTAGTGTGTTCAAAAATTTTGGATGTCCAGATGTGGTCAGAACGTAAGATATGCTCGTAAATGCAAATTTACGCCGTTTTTGACACTTTTAGTCCCTACAAGATCAATTAAGCATAATTTTGCACACCAAACCTATCAAAGCTTATTTCTAAGCCATGTTTAGGTTATTTATCGTATGTTTAGCTTATGATCAAGTTCCGGACTGTACGTTGCCTTACGAAACGGCAGAATTTTGCAAGTTGACGCAAATAGTCCCTGTGAGCGAATAAACTTGTTTTTGCCATACCAAAGCCTTCAAAACTTATTTCTAAGTTATGTGAAGGTTATTTAAGGTATGTTAAGCCTATGTCACTATTCCGGAGTGTTTGTTGCGTTAAACTGATTGCGTTTACGTGTCAGTTCGCGTATAACTTTCTAGAAAGCGATTTAAAGCTCGAAATCGAACAAGAATTGATATGTGCAAATGATACACAAATTTATACAAATCCCCAAGTATGAAACACAATATTTCATTAGATTTGCATTTGTGTGATGATCGTAGTGACACAGGTGTGACAATCTAAACCAATAATCACATCAATTCCTATATCTTACACAAGTTTAGCGTTCAATTAACGACTAACGGAACCAACACCAAACGAATATCCGAACGATATCAAATCTTTTTTTTAGTGACCATCTAACATTATTTTGATCATTTTGGTCTAGTAATGGTCACTTAACACCTTGAACTACTTAAACACTTAAACATCTAAAGCTTCCTAACATTTCTCCCAAAAATTCTAACACTTGAGAACAAATGAAACAAGCTCACAACATGAGACCCACCACACCTCTCGGCCGCTCCACCCTTGTGGGACCCCCTTCCTTTGCCCACTTGGTAAAATATCCTAGATATTTACCTCTTGTTGCAAGTTGATGCAAGTGGTGAATGTTATAACACTTTGTTACATCCATTACTAACCATTTCATTACCACTTTTCACCTTTCATTACACACACTTAAGAACTCTCTCAACCTTCATCTTTTTAGACAAGAAAACCCACCAAAAACCTTCACTTTTTAGCTTTTCTTTGATGATCAAGATGGAGTTACATAGATCTTAGGATGATCTAAAGCAACCACAAGTTGAAGCAAGCCTTTCCTTCCATTCAAGAGCTTTCAAGCACCAAGATCATCATTTTTCTTTGTTTTTATCATCATCTAGATCATCCCTAGCCACAAGTGCTAGAAGTGAGCCTTCTAAATCCCTTTTTCATACTTATTTATGTATTTATTGTTTAAAGAACAAGTTATAACTAAACAATCATACAAAATAAGATGAAAATACTAAGAAGTATAATGAAAATCATGATATATAAGTTTGTTTATGTTGTGATTTAAAGTTTATTTCTTGCATATTTGATCTAGTATTGATGAATATCATATGAATAACTTGTTAGATTATGTTTAAAAACATGATCTAACAAGTATACATGAAAGTGTTAAAAGGGTTTTATTAAACAAAATGTTTAATGGATGATCATGATCTTTGATGTTGTTAAAGTATATAAGGTTTTTCACTAAAAATAATACTTTTACAAGATTATAAAAAGAAACATACAAGATGGGTTTTGTATAAGAGTTTGATAAAACTAGAAGTAAAGCATGGTTTTTGAACTAGTAAACATATGTAATGATCATACCAAAACCCTACATGTTTATGATTTCATCGTGTTAAGCTTATGATATAAATCTCATATGTTTTTGTTAAAAATGTTATGAGTAAATTGTTGGTGATTTTTAAAAGGAAAAGACATGTTTTATTAAACATGGCAAAGTATATATTTCAAAGGAAATATGACCATTTTTCTTAAAAATCATATGTTATTAAAACTAGCATTTTTGACAAAATCTTTACTAGAATAAAAAGATTAGAAAGAATAGTTTTTATAAAAACAAAACTAGATATAAATATATATTTTTGAAAATATATATATTTAGTTATCTTAACAATTTGTGTGTTATGAGTTATTTGCTTGTATTAGTTATATGTATGAAAGTTAGGAACTTGAATACACAGATACAAATAAACACAAGACACATTACAACTAAATTCTTACAAGACTACACGTAAATACACCTTAGAAGCACATTACGGATGATCCGAACATTCGGATACAACTTATGGATAAATCGGACTTACGGACAAATATACGCACTATATAAGTATTACGGACTATAATACACAATATGTCGACGACTTGGTAAACTACGTTTTCTAAACAGAATAAGTAACCATATATTTTCTACAATATACAAAATATATTACTTATGGTTTATATTAAAAAGGTATGGTTTTTGAAATATATAAACATACATATATATTTTTAACATCTAAAATATATTGTTTTAGTAAAAGACTAAAATTATATTTTTAGAACTAATCTTAAAAATAGATTATTTTTAAGATATTTTCTATATTATTTTACCAAGTAAAGATTATATATTTTTATGAAATATATCTTAGAATATATAAGTATATATATTCTAAGGATACAAGATCACATATAAAGAACACGCAGATATACGTATTCCTATACGTACAACGATATACACATTCACATCACCTAACACTTGGTGAAAACACATTTTATACAACTACGATACAACTCACGAGATACAAGAATATATATTTATGGCGAATTATATACACTAAACAGTTATCAGTTCAACGAATAACAAAGACATACAAGTCTAAACACATATTCAAGATAAAAGACTTGTACACGAGTCATTACAAAGACCGAAGTGTCTAACAAATATAGAACGTTTGTAGGTCGTGACACTATTCAGGACGACCGCACGTGAGATCACTGTACTAACAATTCACGAACGCAATTCTGTGAGTTCATGTCCCCTATTCATTTTAAATGTTTTACAACTTTACAACTATCGGGGAAAATACATGTTCAATTGTATGTTAAAGTCATGGAATAAAACACCTTAGATCATGTGCGAATAGTGTTGGGATTGAACCCTGCCAGAGGAACAGATAATGAAAGCCAAAACCGGATCATGTCAATGGATTCACAATAAGCAGCAGTTTACACTAAGTCTTCTCCCTTGAAAGTGATTATAACATCTGCTGCTCTTCTAACTCCTGATAAAGCCAAAAGACTGCTGAGAACTAAGCACTGCTGATGACAAAGCACTGCCCAATCAAGGACTGATCAACCTTGAGGAAAGCACTGACATAAAGAGAGAACAGTAGTTTAGTATATCATCTATTTTATGTATAGTCAGTGGTTAGGTTTAGCAGTGTTTGTATAAGACCAGTAGATACAGGTTGTTAGACTGTTAGACGTCGCTTTCATGGTGACGTCAACTGAGATGCCTCAGTGGTTTGGATCGTCTATAAATGGAACAGTACTCTGTACTATTACATTTGATTCGTTTTGAGGGAGTTCTTCTCCTCAATTCAATCCTTTCATCTTGTGCAATCCAACCTTGGGGCATCAGGCTGAGGGGGAGCTTAGTTTGTAAGCATGTTTGTAATCATTTGTTTCGTATTGTAAATATTTTGACTAAATGAATTGCATATGCTTTTTCAAAACTATTTTCATCTTTGATTGTGTTCACAAAGTTTGTTATTCATTTCCGCTGCACTTTACATTGTTTCATATTCATTCTTTGTTCAAATTACACAAACAAACACAATCATGAGAGCCTCCGATCCTAACAATTGGTATCAGAGCCTGGACAGTCAAATTCGATCTAACAATCAATTTGACATAACAGTTCGGCTCATTATTCATTGATACTAAGGTTGGATGCATTTAGTTGAAAAACAGAGTACCGAGTAAACCATGTTCAAAGTGGTTATTCAAAAACTCTGTAAATCAACCAAGATGTCATATGACACACAAATCTCACACAACAAGTGATTTCATACACAAGACACTCTTGGTTTCTAGATCTGAAAACATATCTATTAAAATTATGGGGTTATCTCTTATTTTCAAAATTGATTTCAACTATTGTTGTGAATTTTGTGATGTTTCATCGTGTTTAATACTAAAGTATGAACCTCAGATGAACAAAACCTATGTTCTTAAAACATTAGTGTTTTGGTAAACATGAAAGAGGGAATTTAAAACTTTAGTCATAAGATCTGGTGTGTTGAAAAACAGGTTGAGGATCCTCAAATGGACAAAAACAACTATGTTAAAATACATTCAGAAAATCAGGGATCAACATAGTCCATATCATATGTAGTGTGAGATTGGTTGAAAAAAAAAACTTGTGCAAACATGACCAATTTTCTCAAAACATTACGACAAAATGATATTGGATTAAGGTTTTTCTCAACAAAGATCTCCCAGTAAGTAATTCATTACTTATAAATGGGAAGGGTGAAAGGGGAAGAAGAAAATGAACAAAAGCTCAGAAGTGTGTTTATCTCAAAACTTTTGAAGTCAACAGGAAAGAGTATAAACATAAAACACTTTTGAGTCAAAGGTTGGGGTAATTGTGGTCATTAAGCAACTATGTGCAATCACTGATTTAAGAAAATTCAGGGAACAATTGTATTCCCAGTAAATGTATTTAAAAGAGGACTAGACAAATTTTCAGAATTTTCACATGGTAACAAAGTCTACAACTGAGTTTTCAAAAACTCATGTGAACATGTGTTCTCTTTTCTGTTGTCAATCATCAACAAGAATATGGTACCAAGCAGTGGATAAAATGCAGTTAAAATTCATACCACTGTTTTTAACCACTGACCATTCTTATAAACTTGAGCATGAGATGATTATGCTTTATTATTTGTTTTACCAGGTTCCTTTGGTGCTGTTTTTAGAAAATCCTTTAATTTTTTTTAAGAAGGATTTTCTCGAATAAAGCAGGATATACTATTTTTTTTGGAATGATATATTTTGAACTTTTACTGGTTTTTGATAGTAAAAGTTTCAATCTCCTGTCAGGATATATAACCTTTATTTTTGTTGGTTAATTTATCCTCAAGCAGATCAATAGGAAATGGTATATTTGTCATGGTCATGTCAGACTCAAGTTTGTTCTTAATCGTTGAAAAGGATTGATTGTCAACAGATCTTAAAATACCTGGGTACTCATGTTTTAATTCAAATATTATTACAAAGATGAGTAACTTTGGTAAAAAGCTCACAATATCTGGGGTACTAAACCACTGTCAAGGAGTTGTAAAGGCTTCAAAATGTGTAATTGACATGTGGCAAAACCCTGAATGAAAATTTTCAAAACTGTTGATGATATACTGATCTCTCAAATCATTACCATTATATTACCTTTAACCACTGTCTTGTTCAAACTTCTTTTACTAAATACTGTCCACTGCTGAAAGTCATCCACTGATCCATCACTTCTCCTGGCAAACACTGATGCTCAAAATCAGTGACTTATCCACTGATGTACTATCTACTGATAGTAAAAATCATCCACTGATGTCACATTGTTACCGTTGTAACCACTGATGTTTGCTTCATCAGTGGTTTTCAAAACAACTGTCCTCTGCTATTCATCCATTTCATCAGAGTTTGACACGTGGTCAGTTTTTAGCCTTCAGATCAAAATAACCGCTACCACATCAGCGATCACTTTTTCCCTAAATAAAACCCTGATCAAAACCCCCAAACAGGGTTTTACACTGTCGAATTGAATTCCAAAGTTCTCTTCTCAAAGCAGTTTCCAACCTTTCTTCCCAAATCACTCTCCGATTCTTCTTCATCAAAATGACGAAGTCAAAATCAAAATCAAAATCTAAACCAAAATCACCATCATCTTCAAAAGAGGTCGCTCAAACGGCCGAATAAACCATTGAAATCCCATACAAATCACCGCACAACTACTTGGGTCTCCTCACAAAACCCTCAAACAACCGCACCTTCGATTCCGTCATCGACACACTATCTGAATCAAAGTACAAAACTTTGTTGACAGCAGATGCTCCCATTTACCTGCAAACCCAGAGAGAGTTCTGGAAAAATGCTACTCTTGAGAAACAAGACGATAAAGTAGTAGCCATCAACTCCTCGATACAGGGTAAAGCGATCCAAATCACTCCACAAACAATCTCAGAAGTCTTTAAACTCGATGATCAGAAAGGTAAAACTTCTTTTGACAAAACTGAGTTGAAAACTGACTTTTTGAAAAGAGGGTATGCAGAACAATCAAAGGTAGATACCTTACAAAAGGGTTATTTTCCGTCTGCACCCAGATTTCTATTTCACACACTTCTGTCGTGTGTTTCAAATAAAACAACAGCGTTTAACGAAATACCATTGAAGATTCAATGCCTGGGCTATGCTATTTTAAATAATAAAGATTACAACTATTCCCAGGAAATCTTCAATGACTTGGTAAAGAATGTTGATAGCAAAACTTTTTTACTCTTTCCAAGGTTTCTAAGTTACTATTTTAAACAAAAATTTGAAAAAGAAAATGAAAATGTGCCAAAACAAGGTGTTTATTTTCAAATAAAAAGTTTAACACCTGAAACATTCACTAGAATGTTGGCACCAATAAAAACAAAAGCAGAGGTGTCCGAGCAGAATTTAGCAGTTGCTACTGCTCCTCAGACATCTACTGCTGAGCCCACTGCTCCAGGTGATCATAGCAGCACTACCCCTGCTTTGAAACCCACACCTGCCACTACCAAAAAGACCAAAAAGAAAACATTCAGAAAGCCCCCCAAACCCAAAACAAAGGCAACTCTGGAAGATGAGATCCCGGAGCCAATGCTTGTGACAACACAAATGTCACCACAAACCACTGCTGCTACTTCCTCACAGCAGTTGGTAGAAAGATCTCCACCATTGCCTAAAACTCCTCCTGCATCCTCACAAAAGGATCAGGTTGTAAGCACAGGGACCCCACAATATGAAGCTCTGGATTCAATCGGATCCATCTTCCTCAGTCCTGATCCCAAGGACATGTCTCTTTCAACTCCCATACCCTCACCAATAATATTACCACAATCCATGCTACCTTTGTTGCATGCAGTTGTTATAGCTCAGACACAAACCAGTTCCTCTCTATCACCTGTCACTGAGAGTATACCCCCACAAGTGACTGGGTCTGATGCTTATACCTCTGTTATCCCAGCAACAACTGAGGAGGTTACACCCCCTGAGTTACAAGTAACTCTCGGTGGTAGTTCAAGTGGAGCAGCAACTACAACTGATGGATCAATAGATCTTCAGTTGGACAGTTGTTTCATTAGTAAGACTCCCTTGAAGGCAATTTCTTCCATAGCACCATCGGCAACCACCAGTGAGTTGGTTCTAACCACTGGTACCATCAAAGGTTTATCAAGTGCTGAAGAAAGAAGTCCCCAGTACCAAGAACAAGGGGCATCAATGGGTGATTTTTGGGACTCAGTTCTTAAGTCAAACATTGATAAAACCACTACAGGTGGGGATTCAGATGATCCCATTAAAGTGGGTGATGATTCAAAATATCAGGAATTGACGGGCAGAGTTGAAAACCTGGAAACCTTAGTTGCTGAAATAAAGGATATGGTGCAAGAGATTTTAAAAGCTCAAAAAGCACAATCCACTGTTGTTCCACCACAAGCACATGTTCCACCTCAAGCATCTGCTCCACCACAAGCAATTGCTGCAAATGAGCTCTGGAATATCTTTCAACCCATGCTTGAGAAACAAAAACATATGGCTGATCAGCAGCATGAGATACATGTGAAAATGCTGACAAACATGGTGGAGTCAAGATTTAAAGATACTCAAGAAGACATCAAAGCTATCAAGGCTCATCTCCAAAGCACTCCTGGAAAAGTTCCATCTACTATCCTTTTCATGGATAACCCCCTAGCAGATAATGCCAAAAAGGGGGAGAATGTCAAAAAGATGAAGAAAAAGGGAATTGAAGATGGTCTGTATGTTGAACCAGAACAAGGAAAACAGCCATCTAAAATCTCAAAAGATTCAACATCTGAAACTTCCATCCAAACAGCTGATACATCAGTGGTTACAAAAACTGCTGTCAGTAGCCAAACAGCTGCCATTTCATCAACACACACAACTTCAACACACACCATCACAACCACTGTTCTACCACCATCTTCATATACAATCACATCACCACTATTGCCTCCTGCTATAAAGCAGAAGACAGCAGATGTTACAACATCTGCTGTAATGACAACAGTGATTGAGACACCAGTTGTTTCAACCACTGTCAGTCAATCACAATCACAAACCACTGCCACTCATATCACCACCACTGATCCACCCAAGACATCATCTTCCTCTCCTACAATAAAAAGGAGAAGGGTTTTCATTCCTGATGATGAGTCACCACCACCTTCAACCCCTGCTCAAAAGCAGAAGACATCTACTGACACATCAGTAGTTGTAATGACAACAGAGGTTGGAACACCAGTTGTTTCAACAGCTGTTAGTCAATCATCCACCACTACTCTCATCATTCCTACATCACAACCTCCAAAGCTTCACAAAAGAAAAAGAGAATCAACTCAGGCTACTAATGAAAAGTATGATCCTGTTGCTGCTAAATATCCACTTGAATTAGAAGCTGTGAAAAATGAGATGAAAAAATTTTACACTGAGGATGATCCTTCAAAAAGGAAATTTCCTTCTCTCATAGGCTTCATAATTCCAGAAAACATAGATGAATATCTCGAAATGAAAGCAAGACAAGCAAGGATAAGAGCCAAAGTTGAGTGCAAGGATCAAGGTGATGAAGCCATTTTGGAAAGAAGGGAATTCCTGCTCAACAAAGTCAAGCAAATAGAAGAATATGCAAGTGATCTGAACAAAGAAATGTCAAGCCTATATCCTGAAGCAGATCAACGAAAAGAATTGAGAAAAGAATACCTTGCATACATAATGAAAGAAAAGTTCTATCCTGCTGAAGAAACAGAATTCAAAGAATGGCCAATAGTTGCATTAAAGTATGAGGCTAACAGAATTGAAAAGATTAAAAATGATTCAAGAAAGAAGAAGACAGCTCCAAATTGGACCAAATACAGGAAGCTCATAGCTGATCTTACTTCTGAATATAAAAGAAAGAAGCAGGAGCTGGTGGATGCGAGGGTGGATACTGCAAATGCCATAGCAAAATGGACTAAGCAGCAAACAGATGAAGCTTATGAAAGGCTTAAGAAAAGGAGGATGACAGTCTCTGACACTCCTAAAAAGTCTAACTACAAAAAGCTAAAAGAGCATATCAAGACTCTTGAAACACAGATCAATGCAGCAGAAACCTCTGTCACAATGTTGAGAAAAGAAAAGAGGGAACAACTGACTGTTGGAGAAGAAAAAGAAAAGGAAACTGGTCACCTTGAAGAAGCCATCAAGAAAATGGCTTTAGATAAAGAAAAATTAGCAAAGCTACAAGATCTTGCCAAAAAGGTTTTGAGCAAATCATCATCAGCAGATATCACAGACATTGAGCCAGATCAACAAAAGAGACAGGAGCAAATAGAAAAGGAGACTGCAGAAGACATAGCTGCAGCAAACAATGTCATTGAAATGGCCTTCAAAAGAATGTCTGATAGTCTGCAAGTTTTCACAAGGCCAACATCTCCTAACTCATCTTCAAATAAATCTCTCCCAAGAAACCCATTTGGTTTAAAAATACTAAAGTGGCTCTCTGATCAAAAGACTCACGTATTGACTCTAGTCAGAATCAATGGTGAAGTGAAGCATATATCAAGGAATCAAGCACTAGGCCTGGGTGTTGAAGATCTACAAGATCTCCTTGAGCTTACACTGTGTCGGGATGAAGATGATACAAGTTCTCAGGATTTTGAGCTGAAATTTAAAGAACAAGTCAAAGAACTTCTGATGAGGAATAAAGATCCAGAATAATGAAGGGTTTTGGCATTATCTGTTCCAGGGGGAGATTGTTGGGATTGAACCCTGCCAGTGGAACAGATAATGAAAGCCAAAACCGGATCATGTCAGTGGATTCACAATAAGCAGCAGTTTACACTAAGTCTTCTCCCATGAAAGTGATTATAACATCTGATGGTCTTACATCCACTGTCCTGATACAACTGCTGCAGCTCTTCTAACTCCTGATAAAGCCAAAAGACTGCTGAGAACTAAGCACTGCTGATGAAAAAGCACTGCCCAATCAAGGACTGATCAACCTTGAGGAAAGCACTGACATAAAGAGAGAACAGTAGTTTAGTATATCATCTGTTTTATGTATAGTCAGTGGTTAGGTTTAGCAGTGTTTGTATAAGACCAGTAGATACAGGTTGTTAGACTGTTAGACGTCGCTTTCATGGTGACGTCAGCTGAGATGCCTCAGTGGTTTGGATCGTCTATAAATGGAACAGTACTCTGTACTGTTACATTTGATTCGTTTTGAGGGAGTTCTTCTCCTCAATTCAATCCTTTCATCTTGTGCAATCCAACCTTCGGGCATCAGGCTGAGGGGGAGCTTAGTTTGTAAGCATGTTTGTAATCATTTGTTTCGTATTGTAAATCTTTTGACTAAATGAATTGCATATGCTTTTTCAAAACTATTTTCATCTTTGATTGTGTTCACAAAGTTTGTTATTCATTTCCGCTGCACTTTACATTGTTTCATATTCATTCTTTGTTCAAATTACACAAACAAACACAATCATGAGAGCCTCCGATCCTAACAAATAGGGTTATACATCTAAGCACCATTAATACAGTTTGGACCTAGGTACAGAGGGTTAGTTCTAATGGGTTTGGGGAGCCCTACTCTTGGTCATGGACCCATACAGAAGAGTGCGTTTGTGTCCCAGTTGATAGTAGTCGACACAAAATCGTCTAGGTTTGGATTGCTTCCTTTTTCATCACACATATTAATGTCCTTGCAAAACATTAATGATCAAATATTTCATTGACGCTTTACATACTACATCATACAGTTTACAACTCATCTTTTACAACTAAACTGCATCAACTCACCAACTTTTGTTGATGTTTTCCAAACTTAACATGTATTTCAGGGAATTAGTGGACCATGACGGGATTCTCAACAAGTTAAAAAGTATCAGAACTCCATGCCATCTTTTGGAGGGTTTAAACCTTAGTAGTTTACTTTCATTTTAATGTATTAAATAATGACACTTTACTTTTCATGTTAATGGTTTGTAACCGACACACTAAACTTATGTCGTGATCTTTTGAAACAAATATGTAATGGCAATGGAGTATGTTTTATTCATATAGTATGTTCACGTACTTCGATATTTATGCAATGAAAAGCATACAGATCACACCACGCGCTTCCGCTATGAGCGGGTGTGACAGGTTGGTATCAGAGCATCGATTGTAGTGAACCGGGATTCTTTCTCGAGTCTAAGTCTACAATCACTAGGGATCTCTCACGAAAACCATTTAAACATAAAAGGTTTTCATTTGCATAAACAGTTTTCATGGTCCATTTCAAACAAGAATTCATCTCATACAAATCAAGCAAGGACATGAAGTGTCTTAGTCGCTAAATGGTAGACATGAAACCTTAAGTTAATCCACACAACTCAATTAGGATAACTTAAAATGAACATTATGTGAATCATACATTTTGTGTATATATGTAAAGTAACAATTAATCATTAATACATATGTCGAACAACTTATTTCCCCAGGTTACAATGTCTTCATCTGAGGGTAGCAATGTGTACGATGATGTGGATCCCATGGAGTTAGTATCCGACGACGAGGTTGTGCTGAAAGTTCAGGTTAATATCTCAGACAACGAATATGCATCGGATGATGACTTGGGCGACTTTCAGCCGTTCGCACTACTAGATGACATTATCGATGATGATGTGTTAGCTATTCCCCCTCTGCTCAATGGCATAGTTATTATGGGTCACCCAGAGGGTGAACACGTGGTTAAGGTTATACCCTTTGACGTCCTTCCTCTTGCTGCCATACCTTTTATCGTCGACCTCGACGATGAAGACGACGTTATTCCAGTGATTCCAGTGGATCACGTGGATACTGACTTAGGAGATAGGGAAGTTTTCGACGTGGTTATTTTAGATGTCGCATCACCTGTGGTCTTGGTGAATGGTGATGGACATTTCTTCAGATTCAGACACCGATTCAGATGCTCCCTCTTATGCACCTATTACTTCATCTACACTCCAGGCCGTTGGCCTACACAGATACCCAGACTTTGGGGATGATATCAAGCTAGCTGAACCAGTCATCCCTGCGCCTATGCCGAGTCTTACTCCACCACATGTCCCAGTTCACGCACCTACTGATGAGCCTATTCAGGCCCCTGTTTTAGATGGATCTATGGATCGCATACGACTCATGCGTTTTACTTCTACCAGTTTACCCACTCATCACCCAGACGAGGCAGGACCTTCAGGACACGCACATATCCCACCTGGAGAGACCGACCCTTATTATCCACCGCATGTTCCAGTCGAGCATCTTGCGACACCGTACTCTCCACCACATGTTATGCCTACTGTTGACCCGTACCATCCATCTCACTATCCAGGTGTCTCTACTGATGACCTTATTCTCTCGTTACAACTTCAGGTCGACATACTCTTTAGCAGACTTCATGAGCTGCAGCAGCTTGCTGAGGCTTGACCTCCACCCCCACCAGTTCATTCACCACCACATGCTCCACCACCACCACCTGAGTTACCACCCGTTGACTTACGTGCTCGTGTACTGATGCTCGAGCAGCAGATAGACTTTCTTATCCGTCGAGTCCATGAACTCGAGGAGGAGGTTACTCATCTTCACAGTTTTGTACTTCTGACTCCAGCACCTATCCTCCCTCCACCATAGACGTTCACTTGCAGGTTATCTTTTGGGATGGGATATAGTTACCCGTTTTTGTGTACATAGTGACTTTACACCGAGTTTTGAAGGCAACCGAAAGACAGCAGCTCACGCAATTTGAAGGAAGATTTTGTTACCACTTTTTATATACTAGACTAGTATGACCGGGTTATGTAGCCCGAGTCCATTTTGTTTCCTTTCAAACGATTATGTAATTGGTTGACTGATATATATGAAAAACTTGGTGTTACCTTTTATATGCATATGAATGTTTAAATGTACATGTTGTATTTCTTATGTTGATTGATTTACTCGCACGATATATTCTTGGTGATATTGCTATTAATGTTATAATTTTTTTTAATACTTAGTAAAAATATTTAGTAATCAAATCAACGCCTAATCTTTATCTTATTCTCCTTTGGAAGAATCATGCCACCCTGAAGGAGAACTCTACGTTCACGAACAGTTAATCCACCTCTACCCCCACCGATGCCTTCGACTGAGGCAGAACTGAACGAGGTGTCGCATGCCGAGAACAGTGGTGGCACTGGCGGATCAGGCGGCCAGGCACAAGGCGGCACTTCTGGCGGAAACAATATGTCTGGTAATACTTAAGTTGTTTTGATTACAACTCATCCAATTACTTTTATAATCTATTCATGCGTTTCACTGTTTGCTCATTCATAATCCGTTCGTCCAATTTCAGGGTGCACGTTCAAGCAGTTTCTGGACTGCAAGCCTCTGAACTATGATGGGATAGGCGGTGTTGTGGCTTTCGTGCGATGGACTGAGAAAACATATTCCACCATTAGAATGAGCAGATGTTCCGCTGATCATCATGTCACTTTCGTCACTGGCCTGTTTCTCAACGAGGCCCTTACATGGTGGAACTTACAAGTGCAAACTTTGGGTGATAACGCTGCTTATGCACTGACATGGGATGAACTGAAGGAACGTATGAGGGATAAATATTGTTCGCATCTTGAACTCCAGAAGTTGGAGAATGAATTTTGGAACCTTACCATGATTGGAGCTGATATCACTGGATATACGCAAAGGTTTCACGACTTGTCTCGCGTGATCCGAAGTCTAGTTACTGCAGCTGAACCCGCGACTATTACTCAGGCTGTGACTCTAGCCGTGAGTCTCACTGAGGATGGAGTTAGGATGAATAAGTTCTCGGTGAAAGGGGATGAGAAGAAGGAAGCGCATGTCGAGTTTTCCAACAGTGGGAAGAGGAAGTACTCGAACTTCAAGAAGGGAACCCGTGGTAATAACAACAACAACACTAACAACAACCACAACCACAACAACAATAACCCCAACAATAACAACAGCAGGAGACAGAATAACCCGCCAAAGGATGCAAGAGCGTTTGCAGCCACAAACGACAATGGTCCTAGGAAGTACGCTGGTACTTTACCCAAGTGTGAGCGATGCAAATACCATCACTTGGGCGATTGTCGGGTAGTCAAGTGTGACAAGTGTGGCAAGAATGGCCACCAAACTGAAGCATGTTGGGGAATGGGAACTAGTACTGGAACGGGAAGTGGAAATGGTAACAAGAACGGGAACGGTAACGGGCGTGGACAAGGATGTTTTGGATGCGGAAGCAAAGATCACTTCAAGAAAGACTGTCCTAAGGAAAACCCAACTCATGGCATGTCACACCCCGACCACGTATAACATACAAAACGTGGCGGAAAATGGCGGGGAGTGTTGTAACAGAATTAATTGTTTCATAACCATGGCATTCAAAGTTGTATTTTATTTATCAACAAGCGTGTTACATTGTCAATACAGGAAATAAAGAGTTCAGAACATAATTAAACTAAGTCTATCTTCATTTTATGTCTCTAAGGCACAGGTCCGCCCTAGTGTCACGATCATCATCCTACGGAAAAGCTCCTGAAAACACATGTGAAAATAGGTACGTCAGCATAAAAATGCCTGTGAGATACATAGGTTTTGTGAAAATAGGATTCATGACTTATAAGTTTAGGAAAAATTGTTTAATAACAGTCAGTCATGAACCTTGTAAGTTGTTTTGTAAATCATTCAAAAGTCATGATATGTATAAATAAGAGAATAATGTAATGTTAAATGAAAATCAAGAAAATGAGTTTGAATAAGATAAGTTGTTTTTGTAAATCAATGTCTTGTGAAAATAAGTTGATTATGTAAAATTTGTAATATGTCAAATATCGAAATGATTTAAATAACGCTATGGTATGTAATATAATACAAACATTTATATATAGGAAGTACCAGCGGCGTATCCACCATGCTTATATCATATTACTCACATCTCGTTACTCAAGTCACTTAAACAAACCACCAATGTATAAAGTCTATGTTTAAACCAATAGTCAAAAGTCCTTGTATAAACCATGTCAAATGTTTAAAAGTCCAAAAGTAGTCAAGTAATGTGTAACAAAAGTTATGTATTTGTAAGTAAAGTATTGTCACATAAACCAAATGTAGAAATGTACAAAACAATGTATTCTGAATTTATAAAAAAGTTATGTTTTGTAAAGTAATGCATGTTACATTGATACAAACATTTATGTGGTAAGTTAACGCATACATTCAAGCCTTGAGACAGTCGGATAACCCTTTCAGTCAAGGTTATCAAAAGAAATGTTTTCGGATTCAGTCATTCCTTACATCCAAACAAACCCGGGATGTTAGGAATGGGATTTGTCAAGTCCTATGGTACCACTACTTACTACCGAGCAGCGTAGCAAATGTTAATGAACGTAATAAAGACCCGTTTGTGCAAACCAAATGTCATAGCAGTTGTATACATGTCATATGAAAACAATGTACTAAGTATGCTAAGTTAACATACAAAGCAGAAAAATCTTGTAAGTCAATGTGCTAGCATGCTATCAGTCAACATACATAGCAGAAATGTAATGTAAAACAATGTACTAAGTATGCACACAATGGACATACATAGCATGAAATGAAATGAAATCATGTACTATAATGTACTAACAAACATAGACGGTATATAATGTGCAAACAGGAAAGCATGAAAGTAACAAGTAGGCACATGTGTTTCACCCCAAAACAGTTTGGAAAACAGTAAAAGAGGGGTCTATGTACTCACTTGAGATTGCTCAGAAGTCCTAAGATAATCACCGAGCAATGCTAGAGATCGCGGATATCAAACGTCACCTAATATAGGTAACTACATTAATAATCCGGACCTATAATCGGAAGATCGGGTAGCATGAGGGTTTGTAAACCAAATGAGTGTAGGAACTCATGTAATATGGTTGAACAAAGCCTACATACTAAATGAAACCTAACCTAAGTGTTTGTGACCCATTACGACCCGTTTAGGTAGCTTATGCTACTTTAATGCGTCGTTCGCGTGAAACGCGTTCGGACCGCCTAACTAGTCCTATGACAAGTGTTATATGCCTAAACATGTTACATAATAAGTTATGTGACAAAAGTTTAGGTTACATATGCTTAATTACCATTTATACATGAAAAGGGTATTCTAGTAATTTAACTAAGGCATATAAACTACCTATCATACAACTATTTAAACGAAGCGACCATAAGGTATAACCTCGGAAGGTTATTCCCTATATACTATGGTCACCTAATGTGTTTGGTCGGATCCTAATGATCGACCAAATGGGTTGGGTTCGAAGGTATAAGCGATTTATGAGATCGTGGTAATCAGTAGGCATAGTCCCAAGGGACTATAACCATCGTGATTACAATCACGTTGCGAAGTTCAAACGAACTTCGCATTGACCATAAACTGGTCAACGTAGAAAGTCAAACAAATTTTGACTTTCAGACTCGAAAAGCAATAAAAGAACGAAGGAACACTTACGAAGGGTCCCCGAATGCTAATCTAGATCAAAATAGCTCAGGTATGAAACAAAGGTTTCAACTTAGAGCACAATTGATCAGATTCTTGTGAGGAATGAGTGAAAATGTGATGGGTATTTATAGATATCGGTCCACCGTTAGGATCGTTTCTTGGAAAAGAGGGAATGATCTAGCCCGTACACTTGTCAAGATGTTGTGGTAACTAAAAATGGTTCCTCATGAGCTGAAAGGGCAAATTAGAATGTGTGGTTGTGAATTAATCAGCTGAAATCTGCTGATTAGATGATCTTATCTGATCTGGGAGCCTGATGCGGCCCGCTTCAGGATCAGGCAAAACTCAGGCGGGCCGCCTGGCCTTGTCTGATCAGCAACATGTTTCAGAAGTTACAGTTTTGGTCCCTGCACGTGTTTAAAGCCATTTCCGACACTTCTAAGGCCCGTAAAGCCAACTTTAAGGCCCTAAAATGATGCCTAGACATTGTGGACATGAAACATGCTCAAAAATAAGTCGGATGTTGGTTCGTTTGGTCGTACGAACGCGATGTTCGCTTAATTACGACGGAATGCGCACAAGCGCGTAAAATGATCCAAATGACGCAACGAATGAATTTCTCTTATGCCAAACACTAAAATAAAATATTTTAGTGCTTACATAAATTTTTGGATGTCCAGATGTATTCAGAACGTAAGTTATGCGCGAAAGTGCAAACTTGTGCACTTTTTGACACTTTTAGTCCCTGAATGACCCAAAAGTTTATTTTAGCATACCGAACCCCTCAAAGCCTATTTCTAAGCTATGTAAATGATATTTATGGTATGTTTAACTCATGGTCATGTTCCAGAATGTTCGTTACAGTTTAAATTGGCATACTTTCGCAGTTTGTCAAGTTTAGTCCCTGTAGACGAATAAATTTGTTTTTGCCATACCAATGCCTTCAAAACTTATTTCTAAGTTATGTAAAGGTTATTTAAGGTATGTTAAGTATATGTTGATCTTCCGGAGTATTTGTCGTATTAAACTGATTACGTTTACGCATCAGTTTGCGTAAAACTCTCCAGAAAGCGATGTAGAGTTTGAAATTACATAAAAGTCAAAACATGAAAAATGTAAAACACAACCAAACAAACATTGATATCAAATAACATTGTTTTATTGATAATAGAACTGTTCATAATGATTACAAGCACGGATGTTACAGTCTCCCCTACTTGTGGAAATTTCGTCCGGAAATTTATTTAAAGGAAACTCGTGGGAAAAGATGCGGATATTTCGCCTTCATTTGATCTTCGCGTTCCCAAGTAAACTCGGGTCCTCGTTTAGCTTCCCAGCAAACTTTTTCCAAAGGAATGCGCTTGCGTTTGAGCCACTTGACTTCACGTTCCATGATTTCCACTGGCTTCTCAACAAATTTCAGTGTTTTGCCAACACGAATTTCGTCAAGCGGTATGTGGAGGTTCTCATCAGCTAAACACCTCTTGAGATTGGACACGTGAAAAGTTGGATGAACATTTCCAAGTTCAGGAGGTAACTCAAGTCTGTAGGCTACCTTTCCGATTCTTTCGACGATCTTGAATGGTCCAACGTATCTTGGTGCAAGTTTTCCTTTCTTTCCAAATCTGATCACACCTTTCCAAGGTGAGACCTTAAGTAATACTCGATCACCGACTTGAAATTCCAAGGGCTTGCGTTTTGGATCCGCGTAACTCTTTTGACGGCTTCTAGCTGTCTGAAGGTTATCACGAACTTTCTTTATCTTATCAGTTGTCTCTAAAATGAGAGCAGGTCCAGTAAGTTGAGCCTCGCCGATCTCATTCCAGCAGACTGGTGAACGACATTTTCGACCATAGAGAGCCTCGAAAGGAGCCATTTTGATGCTGGTATGATAACTGTTGTTGTAGGAGAATTCAATCAACTTAAGATGTGAATCCCAACTACCACCAAGATCGATCACACAAGCTCTAAGCATATCCTCCAGAGTCTGGATTGTTCTCTCAGATTGACCATCCGTTTGCGGATGATAAGCCGTGCTCAGATTAAGTTGAGTCCCCATAGCAGATTGCATGGTTCTCCAAAAATGAGAAGTGAAACGAGCATCTCTGTCAGAAATGATGTTCAAAGGAACACCATGTCGGGCTACAATTTCATCCACATAGATTTTAGCAAGTCTGTCAGCAGGAAAATCCTCACGGATTGGCAAGAAATGCGCTGACTTAGTAAGACGATCAACAACTACCCAGATGGCATCATGACCATTCTTAGTGCGCGGAAGTTTGGTAATGAGATCCATAGTAATGTTTTCCCATTTCCAAACTGGGATCTCTGGTTGCACCAATAAACCAGAAGGACGCTGATGTTCAGCCTTAACTTTAAGACAAGTAAGGCATTTTGATACGTATAAGGCAATGTCTTTCTTCATACCAGGCCACCAATAGTGAATACAAAGATCCTTATACATCTTATCTGAGCCAGGATGAATAGAATAGCGAGACTTGTGGGCTTCATCCATTAGCAAGGTGCGAAGGTTATCTAGGCTTGGGACCCACAAACGGTCCATGAAGTAATACGATCCATTGTCCTTCAGTTCCAGATCAGGTGTTATGTGATAGGGAAATTCCTTATCCATCAAACCTTGTGAAACACAAGATTGTTGAACCTGAGAAATGCGTGCTTGGATATCGGATCGAGCTTGAATAACAGATTGAACACGTACACAATGAAGCTTAGTACGTTCCTTACGACTCAATGCATCAGCTACGACATTCGCCTTACCAGGATGGTAGCGAATTTCGCAGTCATAGTCGTTTAAAAGCTCAACCCAACGTCGTTGCCTCATGTTGAGTTCTTTCTGGTTGAAGATATGCTGAAGACTTTTGTGGTCCGTGAAAACCACACATTTTGTACCGTACAAATAGTGTCTCCAGATCTTTAGAGCGAAAACAACTGCATCCAACTCAAGATCATGAGTGGTGTAGTTCTTCTCATGTATCTTCAACTGCCTCGATGCGTATGCTATGACTTTGTTCCTTTGCATCAGAACACAGCCAAGACCTAATTTAGATGCATCGCAATAAACGACGAAGTCATCATTGCCCTCAGGCAAAGTTAGAACAGGCGCGTCACAAAGTTTCTGCTTTAAGTGTTGAAAAGCTTCCTCTTGTTTGAATCCCCAATCAAAGGGTTTGTTCTTCTGAGTTAGAGCAGTTAGAGGAACTGCAATTTTCGAGAAATTCTCAATGAAGCGGCGGTAATTGTCACACCCCCAAAATCCACCTGCGGAGTACTACCGCTTGGAGGCGTGACTGACCAGGATCCAGCCACCAATCATATTGAACATGCAAATAAGTAGTTATAAAATCCAACCAATACAATTGGTGTCCAAACAAAACATAGTTTAAGTTGCAAGCGGAAGCATAACGTTTAAAACCAAAACATAAGTTTAATTGTTTCAAGGTTTAACATGGCACACAGCTGTCCATGTCCCACAACGACTCTCTTCCATGCAAGCTCCAGCTAAGTACCTATTGACCTGCAAAGCATGTAGTAACGAGTCAACAACAAGTTGAGTGAGTTCACGGTTGGGTCTTCGTTTTAAGTTGTTTCGAAAACAGTTTCCTTTAACTGGCATCCTGCCGTGGGGGTTACCCCATAGTTGAAAAACGTGACTTGTTCATTCCTGGTTACTCTGGCAATCCAGCCGTGGGGGCTACCCCGTGTTAGTTGTCTGGCATTTCGCCCGTGGGGGCTACCCCATGTATACACTAGACTCGTTACCTTGTCGACTGCTGACTGTAGTCATGTTTATGTGCCCTGAAACTGTCAATGTCTATCATCATTGACGTGCCCCAGATCCATTAGTTCACGCCCGTCCTCTGCGGCACGGTGTGAGGTTTGTCAGACCTAAATAGCGCTATCTAACTAATGACCCGCTCGCCATTGGCCCGGCGATTAAGTCGATATAAAAAGGAGGGACTTCGTGATAGAGTTTTGGTCTAGTACGAGTTATCTGTCCATGAGGACGAGGAATTTATATTCCCGAACCGATGCTGTCCTACCCAAGGAGGACAAGGAACCCATGTTCCTTAACCCCATTCCCAACCCCTGGGAATCCCATGCTTTGTAGAGGGTGTGAACTCACCTTGGTTTGCTCGGCAGATACACAGAAAAGTCAATCAAGTTGTAAGTGGTCAACTACGTCCTAACATAGATATCATTCAAGTCAGGTTCATATCCAAGTAGTGCACGCATGTTCTACACGTATACTAGCAAGTTGCATACAGGTATGATTCATGGCATACACGTATAAACATGGCGGTTTACAATAATACCTATGAGTTGAACAGTAGCATGTATACAAGTAAACAAAGCCCAAAAGTCCGGCCCAATCCTAAGCCCGTAACAATGCAAGTCCAAACAGTGCACGTGTACATAGTCTCGAGTCGAGACTGTGCGGTCTCGAGTCGCACATATGAGTTCTCGAGTCGCAACCGTGGATGTCTCGGGTCATGTCTCGAGTCGCAACAAGACTCGCAACCCTGATCTCGAGTCATGCTGTTTTGTGCTGGCATTGTGTGGTCTCGAGTCGAGACTAGAGAGTTCTCGACTCGTAACCTGTGTCGAAATCCCCGGTCTCGAGTTGTCATCCATCTGGTCTCGAGTCGAGACAGAAGGTCTCGACAGGAACATCTGCTGACTTCCGACATTGTACTAAACCAATAGAATTTCATGATCATGATATGGTGTACTAGCCAATAACACTGCACTAACATGTTTCCTTGTCTAACATTAACCGAAATGGATCAAACATATCAATTTCAAATATCTTTCATGATCTTCAAGTAGTTCATCTTTCAAAATCAACATATTCATCCCACATAGCTATGCATTTCATGGATCCGAATCATGACATATACTCTAGATATCAATAATCATTTTTTTGTGGATCATTATCAAACAAAGTACTTGTTCTATAACCTCTAACATAAAATCGGATGATCATGAATAATCCTAAGCTTATCATTCTTTTGTTATTTCAAAACATCTTGTTCAAATGTTATTCTACAAAAGTCATGTTCTCCTAAGCATGTATCATTTAACAAACAAGAACTCGTTAAATCAAACAAACACTTTATAATCAAACAATAGTCACGATTGCATATCATTACATATTCATACTTAAACCATGTTTGCACTTATGTTTGTAAATAAACCACTAACCGGTTGTGAGAAGGTACCGAGTTGGTAAGGAAGATGAGTAAAATGGAGTGTCCGAGTGATGATGATGAGCTTAACCGAGTCTCCTTGTGGTCACCGGTTTGATCCAAGAAGAAGGAGAAGAATGTTGTGGCTTAGGGTTTTAGTGAGAGAGAGGGGGAGTGTGTGTGTAGGTTGCTCAAAAATGGTGATGTTGGCTCACTACAAAGGTTATATACTAGCTTTAAGTTGATGCACCCTAATGGGCTTTTCGGATGGATTAAATGAGGTGTGTGGCCCAACCGGCCCATCTGTTGCACTGTTCACTCGAGACCGCATGGTCTCGAGTCGGGTTCTTGTGCCTCGGGTCATATAATACATGCATACATATAAGCACAACATATAAACATAACACATAATCACATAGGATGTTCACTTATATCATTAAACCAACAAGTCACATAACGTTCAAGCATGTTACATCAAGTTACAACGAAGGGTTCTAAATTTCGAGTTGTCACATCATCCCCAAGTTGAAATAAATTTCGTCCAGAAATTTGGTAAGCACTCACTGAGGAAGCTAGTTAGTTGTATGGTTTTCCTGGTTTTCCTGGGGTGTCACATCCACCCCTCGTTGATCTGGAATTTCGTCCCGAAATTCCGTAGCTTCCGCCTCAGTAGTGGTTGTACCGTTTGCGAACAGTTGGGGATACTTTTGTTTCATCTGATCTTTGCGTTCCCAGGTGAACTCTCGGCCGCGACGTGAGTTCCAACGAACTCAAACGAGAGGTATTCTAGTGTTCTTGAGGACCTTAACATCCCGGTCCGTGATTTCAACTGGTTCCTCGACGAATCGCAACTGCTCGTCGATAGTGAGTTCCTTCAGAGGAACTATGTGGGTCTCATCTGACAGACATTTCTTCAGATTCGACACGTGGAAAACGTTGTGAACTGCACCGAGTTCTGCTGGTAAGTTCAGTCTGTAGGCCACCCTGCCTATTTTCTCGATGATTTCGAAAGGTCCGACGTATCGTGGGTTAAGCTTGCCCCGTTTACCAAAACGAACCACACCCTTCCAGGGTGAAACTTTGAGTAGTACCCGCTCCCCAACCTGGAGCTCAAGTGGTTTCCTGCCCTTATCGGCGTAGACTTT
>JARYGA010015204.1:0-42360 GCA_030545235.1 Helianthus tuberosus | reverse complement strand
CAAATTAACAAACAAATAAATATGGTATTCAATCTGAAAGTCAAAGATACTCACCTATTTGTCTTCTTCATTTTAAATTATCCCATCATGTTCCCTCACTACTCCCCTCAAATTACTCTTCAAATCACCACAACCCTTTGCAGTTCTCATCATCAAGATTAACATGGCGGCAAATCTTGGATCTATGTCTCGTAATTTTGCAGATATATAAAAGCAAAATTAACAAATTAACAAACAAATAAATATGGTATTCAATCTGAAAGTCAAAGATACTCACCTATTTGTCTTCTTCTTTTTAAATTATCCCATCATGTTCCCTCACTACTCCCCTCAAATTACTCTTCAAATCACCACAACCCTTTGCAGTTCTCATCATCAAGATTAACATGGCGGCAAATCTTGGATCTATACTACTCCCCTCAAATTACTCTTCAAATCACCACAACCCTTTGCAGTTCTCATCATCAAGATTAACATGGCGGCAAATCTTGGATCTATGTCTCGTAATTTTGCAGATATATAAAAGCAAAGAAAGATTGTTATCTCGAAAAGGGTATTCTGTGTTAAAGGAGCCGCTGTTGAGAGATGATGGAATGTTGTTTAGGGTTTTGGAGTGGAAAGATAAAAACAACGAATGATGGCTAAATTTTAGTGATTGAATTAAATTTAAATCCGGGTCATAAAAGAATCTGGAGCACCACGTGTACAACCCAAGGGATATTAAATTTTAGGTTAATGGGTTTAGCGGGAAAACTCATCCAAGAACTCCTAAGCAATTGACACGTGTCATGATTTAGTTTACTTTATTATATATATAGATATATAGATTTTATTTTAAGTTAGTTTTTATTTAAATTAACTATTTTTATTTACAAATGTATTTTAATTTTAAAATGTTATTTTTTAAGATTATTTTTATTTGTTGATCCACGTATGAATCCGCTGTTGCGATTGAAATTTGTGTTTATTCATTATTGGTAATTTAGAAAATTCAAAGGCTAACTAAAGCAACATTCGCGGTCAACAAGGCTACTCTTGTTATTTCCATTTACATAAAACTAATATATTACTTTGAGTAAATTGTGAAAATCATCCTTGAGATTTAGGCATGTTTGCTAATTTCATCCAAAACAATTTTTTTTACCATGTTGCCCATCATTTTTTGGATTTTTTACCATTTTTCCAAACGTCCAACTTTTTTACCAAAATCGTCACTGAGATTTTGAATTTTTTGCCATCTTCATCAAAATGTTTGATAGGAAAAATAAAGCAAATTGAACGTTTGGATGAAAATGACAAAAAAATCTCAAAAGTAAAGGACTATTTGGTACTAAAAAGTTGTTTTGGATAAAATTGTCAACCGTACCCAAACCTCGGGGACGATTTTGGCAATTTACACTATTACTTTTCTTAATATTTAGTTAAAGGAATATTAGTGATTTATAATAGTAGTGACGGAACCAGGAATTATTTGTTGGGAGTGCGGATGAGTGGTTCAAGCATATTTTAAGGGGGTGCGGTCGGGTTTTTGCCTAAAAATACACTAATTTTTTTTTTCAAGGGGTGCGCCCGCCCACCTTAGGCTTCACCTAGGTCCGCCCCTATTTTCATTATAAACGTACCAACATTGACTTTTTATTAACTAACCCTTGAATAACGCAAGCCTAACTAGTAATTTTATAAATCTACTAGATTTGTTGACGTCGTGCATTGTCGCGAAACGGAACAAATAATAAGGTAAAACAAATGTTATTCGAAAAAGAAGCATATTTTTTAGAAAGCTTAACCATCAGAATCGGTTCAGTTTATTATCGTATTGTTTTATGATACCAAATAAATACTCTATTTTGAATAAATGTTTATTTTTAACAAAACTTATACGGGAATATCAAGGGAAAAAAATTAACGAATATAAGTTATTAAAAAAATATCAAATTAACTAAACAGGAAATATGATTTAAAAAAGAAAAAAAATTATTAAAAATAGAAAATAAATAATAGAGGAAATAGGAAAATTGGTTTTTAATAAACCAACCTTTGTCCCGTTGGTAAATAATAATCTTACCTACGTAATTGGTATACAATAGTCATACCTATCAACATGTTGGTACGCAATGAACTTCCGTTAATTTTCTTAACTGAAGTTAGTTTTTAAGTTTTATTTATTACACAAACAGTCCATGTAGTTGTAATTTACTAGTTTTGACTATTTTAAAACTAATAAATTATAGTCCCTTGAGTTTTTTTTTTTATAAAATAGTTAAAACTAGTAAATTACAACTACATGGACTTTTTGTGTAATAAATAAAACTTAAAAACTAACTTCAGTTAGTTTTTTTATCTTAAAAACTTAGTTTTTTTATAAAATAGTTAAAACTAGTATATTTCCTGAATTGTCTACGAATTACTGTCTTCGAAACGAGCGTTTTTTTATCTTTAAAACGAGTATACTATTGTTATATTTAAAAAAAAAAATTTAAAACCCAGTTGCGTAAAACGCAATAGAAAAACCACCAGTTACGTAAAACGCAATGAAAAAAAAAAACCTAAAAAATGACATTTTTCTAAAACGCAATGCACCAAAAACACAAAGAAATTACTTATTTGTAAAACGCAATGGCCAGAAAACACATAAAAATGTGTTTTACCTAAAACGCAATGCACCAAAAACACAAAGAAATGACTTATTTGTAAAACGCAATGGCCAGAATACACTTAAAATGTCTGTTTTCTAAAACGCAATGGACTGAAAACACATAAAAAAGTGTTTTACCTAAAACGCAATGCACAAAAAACACAAAGAAATGTCTTATATGTAAAACGCAATGGCCAGAAAACACTTAAAAATGACTCATTCTAAAACGCAATGGACTGAAAACACCTAAAAAATGTGTTTTACCTAAAACACAATGACTAAAAACACTTAAAAATGTGTTTTTTTTTTTTTTCTAAAACGCAATAGCCAGAAACCACATAAAACTCTCTTATTTCTAAAACGCAATGGACACATAAAACTGTCTGTCACTATGAACTGTCTTAATTTTTCTAAAACGCAATAGCCAGGGGCTCTGCCCCTTGGACCCCGCCAGGGGCTGCCGCCCCCGGACCCCCGCAAAAATCGTAAAACGCAATGACTAAATCAAAAACCCAGATCATGAAAATGAAATTAAAGAATTTCTTACATGGATCGAAGCCGATTTCTTCATCAATTGACGAAATTTGAATGATAGAAACACTTATCAACGCTCGAATCTAACGAATCGAGTGATTATCTCCAAAATCACCGGAAAAAACGAGATTTTTTTATGAAATTAAAATGGGTTTTCTTCAAAAAAAAGCTGAAGAACACGTTGATCGGGTTCTGAATCATTGATTTGTGATGAAAATCGCACTATAATGTAGTGATTATTGAGATAGAAAGTGAAGAAATAGTTGAAGATGGTGGGTTTTGAAAATGATGGGTTTTTGAATTTACTGGGTTTTGAAAAAGGAAGAAGAAGGAGTTGGATTGACTAAAATACCCTTTCTCTTTATTTTAAAATTTGCCACATGTCATAATCCTATGGCTTCCTATCCTTCCTAGCGAAAATTAACTTCCTATTTGATCTTTACCCTATATATAATATAATTGTGACAGTGACATTAATATCTATATTGTTTTTTTTTTCAAATTTATAAAACTAATTAATTAAAGTATTCACAAAATATTTACTGTATCAAATATCAACTAAGATTCCAAAGATATAAATTCTACAAAAGAAACGCATATTTATTAGTATATAAAGATTGCTTCACAAAGATTTATGTACACCTCTCATTTGTAACAAGACAGTTTACTATTTGTTAGAGTCTATGGGTTTGTCACATGACAGAACACTAATTCCTTTATGTCCTAATTGTTGGGATGTGGGTCTGTCAAATAACATCACGAACACTCTAAGTAAGGCATATGTATCAGAAAAACATGATCAATGGATGGCTGAATATGGTCGTGTATACAAAAGTAGTGCGGAGAAGGAAATGCGCCTCAACATATTTAAGAAAAACTTCGAATTAATAGAATCGTTCAACTCCTTTGGAAATCAGTCTTACAAGTTGGCTGTCAACCAATTTGTGGACCGAACAAAGGACGAATACGAGGCCTATGCATATGGGCTCATGAATCCACACGATTTGGAATTGCCTCTATCAACATCTTTTAAATATGAAAGAGTGAGTGAAGTGCCATATAGATTGGATTGGAGGATGGAAGGAGCTGTAACAAAAGTCAAGAACCAATTTGAATGTGGTAAGTCATTAACATATTTTTTTATCAAAACATTTGGAAATATCTTTATTTTTTATTTTATTCTTTTTATCCGTTTTACCATTTATTTGGTAAAGGGAATGGTACCCGACAAAGTTTTAATTATAACTATTTTAAGAATAAAAAATGGTTTAAAGATCCTCCCTTGATTTACATTTATTAATCGAATGAAATTTTTTTTTTTTTAACGGCAACTCCCTCTCCCAAAGTGTTTAAAGGTTTTTATGTTTACCAAGGGCTTTGTGTGGCAACAATGCCCAAGCCCAAGCTTATATACCTACCAACCAATCCCATCTACACATATATTATTAGAGCATTCATGTTCTTTTCCCTATCTCCATTTCTTAACTACACTAAAATTATTATATTTTCTCACCCTTTATCAACTATATAATACTTTTATACATTTTATCTATTCTCTCTCCTTCATTCACAATCAATTTCAAAAAATATGAAATAAATTAATAGGGGTGAACAGTGTCCCTTTAAATATACAGATGAACAACAACATTTTTTTCTCTTCTCCACTCACAAACATTCAAAATCACTTTTTATAATATGCAGAATTCACTCACACAAAAATTGCAGAATGAGATATCAATACGCTTATTATCAGAAACAAAATAGAAAGTTATACTAGCCACAAAATATACTAAGTGGTCTTCCCAACAACATACCTTTCTTTGAAACAAAATCTGCTTCTTGTCTACTTTGACTTTCTGACTTAGTTAGACTTTCTAGTTGACTTTTTGACCGTTGACTTTTTTTGACCATCCTTAAATTGTTGATTCACCATCTCCTATACCAAATTAACCTCTGCCATATAACCATTTTATCATTTTAACAGGTTGTTGTTGGGCTTTTACTGCAATCGCGGCGGTGGAAGGAATTACTCAAATCACGACTGGCAAATTGTTGTCACTATCTGAGCAACAACTTGTGGATTGTGACCGAAATGTAAACCGAGGGTGTCATGGAGGATACTACGATCTTGCCTTTGATTATATCGCGAAAAATGGGATAAATACCGAAAATTATTACCCTTACTATGCAATAGACGAAACATGCAACACCACAAAAGAAGCGTTTCGCGCAACGACCATCACTGGTTATGAAAAGGTACCAACCAACAATGAAACAGCACTGCTGATGGCTGTGTCCAAACAGCCGGTATCAGTTGCCATAGACATAAGTTGTTATGAATTCAGGTACTATTCAAGAGGTGTTTTAACACATCATTGTGGAACAAATTTAAGCCATGGTGTTACAGTGGTTGGGTATGGAGTACACTATGGCATAAAGTATTGGCTAGTGAAGAACTCATGGGGTCCTGCTTGGGGTCATAAAGGATATATAAAGATGAAGCGGGATGTGAATTTCGCAGAAGGACTGTGTGGGATTGCCATGCGAGCCTCTTACCCGATAGCTTAATCGTTTGTTGATTATGCTGAAGTGTTACCAACGCCCTGACGACGAAAGTTAACTAATTAAGATACTGCTTACCTCTTAGTTTAAATATGATCAAATTGGTAGTGTAGTGTAGTTTTAGAATACAATGTTTTAGCAAAGAAAAGATTGTTGCATTCTAGAATTAAATTACTAACTGCCCTTGTTTGTTTTACTTTTGAATAATTTGTGATGAAAGTAAAGTTACATGAAATAAGATCATAGTTTATTCAATAATCAAGCATTAAATCCATAATCAAGCATTAAATCAATAAAACTAATTATAGACATTTCTTTATGATCTCTCTTTAAAGGGTTGATATATAGAAAGCAATAGGATTATGACATGGGGCTCAAATATAAGTTTATTTTGGCTAGGAAGTATAGAAAGCAATAGGATTATGACATGTGGCAAATTTTAAAATAAAGAGAAAGGGTATTTTAGTCAATCTCATCCTTTCTTCTTCCTTTTTCTCCCCAGTTACTTCAAAACCCATCATTTTCAAAACCCACCATCTCCAACCTTTTCTTCACTTACTATCTCAATAATCACTACATTATAGTGCGATTTTCGTCATCAATCAATGATTCAAACACCCAATCAACGTGTTCTTCAGCTTTTTTTGAAGAAAACCCAGTTTAATTTCATTCAAAATCTCATTTTTTTCACGTGATTTTGAAGATAATCACTCGATCTGTTCGATTCAATCACTGATAAGTGTTTCTATCATTCAAATTCCGTCAATCGATGAAGAAATCGGCTTCGATCCATGTAAGAAATTCTTTAATTTCATTTTCACAATCTGGGTTTTTGATTTAGTTATTGCGTTTTACGATCTTGGCGGGGGTCCGGGGGTGGCAGCCCCTGGTAGCAGGGTCCCAGGGGCGGCAGCCCCTGGCGGGGTCCAAGGGGCAGAGCCCCTGGCTGGGAAAAATTAATTTTCTATAAATTTGTCTCTGGAAAACTGCATTCGTAGACAGAGAACACTTTCTTTTGTTTTTTTAGGCCATTGCGTTTTAGAAATGAGACATTTTTAAGTGTTTTCTGGCCATTGCGTTTTATAAATAAGATATTTTTTTGTGTTTTTTGTGCATTGCGTTTTAGGTAAAAACACATTTTTATGTGTTTTCAGTCCATTGCGTTTTAGAAAACAGTCATTTTAAGTGTTTTCTGGCCTTTGCGTTTTAGAAATAAGACATATGTTTGTGTTTTTGGTGCATTGCGTTTTAGGTAAAACACATTTTTATGTGTTTTCAGTCCATTGCGTTTTAGAAACTACACTTTCTTTTGAATTTTTAGGCTATTGCGTTTTAGAAATAACACATTTCTTTGTATTTTCTGGCCATTGCGTTTTATAAATAAGACATTTCTTTGTGTTTTTGGTGCATTGCGTTTTAGAAAAATGTCATTTTTTAGGGTTTTTTTTTCCATTGCGTTATACGCAACTGGGTTTTTTCTATTGCGTTTTACGCAACTGGGTTTTCAAAAAAAAATTCGAAAATATAGCAATAGTATACTCGTTTTAAAGATAAAAAAACGTTCGTTTTTTTGTTGCAATTTTTATAAAAAAAATAATGTCGTATGAAAAAGTTATTAACGTTTAAAAAATAGGGGGAATTGGAGGAAAGGGAAACTATTGCCTTTGATTGACTAGAATATCTCTAAACAAACTCACGCGCCTCTTTTCTTCTCTTTAATTTCCATCATTTAATCTTAGACCTTGATTAATTAAATGGATGGTCAAGATCACTTCCTAGTCTTCTTAGCCAAATAAACTTCCTATCGTATCTCCACTCATATATAATAGAACTAATAATCTTACGTAATTATTTATTCTTGTTTTTTTTTATATTGACGTTAGTCCATTTCAATAATTATAAATCTCAAGATTAAAATGTCATAAAATACTAAAATTAGGACTAAAAATGTAAATATATATTCTTGTGACCAAAGTCTAATTGAAGAAAGCTTGGAGGACCAATTGTATATATTCTTAAACTAGGTTTTTTTTAATGGCAAATTTCTTTTATTCCTGTCGTCAGTGGGACTTGAACCGGAACCCAAGACCTCCTCCGCACAAGGTGTTTAAAGGTTTTACTTTTACCAATGGACCACCACCCCATTGATTCTTAAAGTAGGTTTTGAAATCCGGACTTCAAGATAGGTGAGAAAAATCACAAAGGAAGAATTATGTAGATTTCAACTCAAACAAATAACAAGGTGTTAATTAATACCCTCACTTTTTATAGCTAGATAGGTTTTGAGGACTATAAATTTGGTATAGGTCCATTTTAATAACTATAAATTTTTGGACTATAATAGCATAAAAATATGAAAATTAGCGCTAGAGTTATCCCAAGGGTGAAGGGGGCGCACCCTCATGAGATGGGAGGAAATTTACACCCACTCAAACATGATGTGTCATGTCAATTTCACTCTCATGCACCACTCTTGCCCAAAAAAATAAGGGGTGGTTTCACCCAAACCATTTTTTTTTAAAGAAAGGCATGATTGATTGAAAGAGAGTGGGGCCCACCACTACCTCATCTTCCCCGCATGCGGTGACAAGTCCCCGCAAAACTCCTTCACCGAGCGGCAAATTGATGTTGGCGGTGCACCCCTCATGCGGCAAATACATTCCCCGCTTGTTTCCCGGCTCAGCCTAAGGTTTGAAACCACAAATATAGAATGAATCAAACAATCTGAACTTTGATGAAGGGGAAAGTTCTTGTACAAATAATCTTAACATACTAAACATACAAATTGAAGGAAAACTCAAAAAGACAAGGTGCCATTTTGTAATTATCAATAACTATCAAAGTTACTCTACATATATACCTAAAAAACCTAAAAAAAAGCCTAACACCCCCCCCCCCCCCACCCAAGCTAAAATGCTAAAAATTAAACCCTCAAAAAACCTTAAAAAATCTTTAAAAAAAAAAAAAAAACACACACAAATTTATTTTATTTTTTTAATATTTTTTACTAAAAATCGCTACTTTTAGTAGCAGCAAAAAAAATGTAGCGATTTTTTTATAAAAAATATTAAAAAAATTGTGTTTTTTAGGTATTTTTGGTTGAGTTCACATTTGTATAGTAACTTTGATAGTTGGTGGTAATTACAAAAATGTCACCTTGTCTTTTTGACTTTTCCTTCAATTTGTATGTTTAATAGGTTAAGTTTATTTGTATTTAATCTTTTGCCCTTTGATGAAATATCGCCTATTGACATAAGTCCACTTTAATAATCATGATGTCTTAGACTAATATATGTTAATATATTAAAATTATTAGGTCTAAAAATGTAAAAAAAAAAAAAACATATTCTTATGATCATAGCCTAATTAAAGAAACTAGGTTGACCAATTGTGTATACTCTTAAAATAAGTTTTGAACCACGTTGTTGGTGTTCAAGATAAATTAATATGCTTTTGTGATTGTGTGGTACAAACGCCCTAAGGAAGAATCATGTGGATTTCAACACTTATCTCGATCTAAACGTATCTGCATTGTATTTCGAGTTTTCAACGAAGTAATTGTTCATTAGAACTTCATTAGCCAGTTCACGATCAGGCGACGCATATTTTTCTTTGATTTTGCCGTATCCTAAAGCTAGCTTGTTGCAGCGGCCTTTGGAAAAAACTCTATACCAACACTAGAATTGGACGAGTCGGAAAAAATCACCATAATTGGATAACCCTAAAGGCAACCAATACTACTATAATCGGATGGAACATCCATTGTGTGTGTATATATATATATATTTATTTATATTATAGAAGTGTAAAGAGTAGAGAAGACGGATTTCAAAAAAATAGGGTAAAAATTGTGATATATATAGTGTTTTGGAAATAGGGTTTACTTTTTTTATTATTTTTTTTAAATCTAGCCATTACAACGGCTCTCTCACCCTCACCACATCCAAGTTCTACTACTCGACTCCCCTACTCGATCTGCCTACTCGCATGACAAGGGGCGATGTACCTCAAGTACCTGATCCCATGTGGAAGCAGTGGGGGTGTCCAGGGTTTCCCACCCCCACCACCCTAAGTCCATTTCAATAATTATAATTTAAAATAATATAAAATATATAAATTAGAGCTAAAATTATAAATACACATTGTTGTGGCCAAAAACCTAGTGAAGGAACTAGGAGGACCAATTGTGTATACTCTTAAATAGGTTTGGAAACTCCGTTTTCAAGATAAAGTCAAAATGCTTTTGTGAGTGTGTGTAAGTGTGGAAAACTGCACAAAGGAAGAATCATGTCGATTCTAACTTAAATCAAGTACAAGGCGTTAATCAGGACCCTCGTTTTTATGGGTAATTAGATGTCGAAGACCATGGGCGGACCTAGCCTTTGTCCAGGGTGAGCGGCTGCACCCCTTGAAAAAAAAAATTAGTGTATATTTTAGGCAAAAAAACCCGACCGCACCCCTTGAAAATATGGTTGAACACCTCATCCGTACCCCCAGCAAAAAATTTCTTGGTCCGCCACTGTGACGAAGACAAACATCCCCAAAGTCTTAGTGAAGGAACTAGAAGCACAATTGTGTATATTTTTTGGTAGTGTTCTTTCATGGAATTAATGGAATTGGAATTGGATTTTAAAAAATCTCTTTGAAATCACATAATGTGTTTGGCTGGTATAATTATTAATAGAATTGGAATGTAAAATGTGCAAAATGACATAACTACCTTATATCGGAAAGAAAGAGGTGAACAAGTGATTTAGATTCAAGGAAAAATTACAAGTTTTGTCCTTTATCTTTATAGTACTTTACAGGCGGTGTCCTTTTTTTTCAAATGTTGACAGGCGGTGTCCTTTAGTAAGTATTTTGTTACAAGTTTTGTCCTTTCCACCCAACCTAGTTAAAAAACTCAGTTAATTTGTGACACATGAGGGTAATTATGTCTTTTCCACCCCACCACTTCTTTCTATCTCTAAAAACCCAAACACCCCCCCCCCCCCTCTCTCTCTCTCTCTCTAAAAACCCAAGCCCTAAGTTTCCTATTCTCTCTACACCACACCAACACACAAACTCAGCCCCAAATTGAGTTAGAAAAGAGTTATGAAGAAAGAGAAAGAGGCAGATGAGGAAGGGAGGATTGTTATGTCTGGGTGCAGTTCGTGAAGGTGATGACGGGAGGATGGTCTGCGACGAGGGTGGTAGTAGACGGTGGTGGAAGGCGGCGCGATGGTGATGAGTGGTGTGGTGGTGGACCACGACAGCGCGAGGTCCAAGACCAGCGGTGGCTGCATCGTCTTGGTGGCGTCGGGCCGCCTCTCCAGCGACAAAGGACATCAGCGGCTGCAGCTGCAACTCAGAGTGGCGACATGAACTCCGGTGATACTGGGTGTCCTCATCTCTAACCTGGTAAGCTCGATTTCAGTTTGTTGTTGTTGCTGTTGTTAGATCTAGAGTTTTGAGGGGCTATTTTAATGCTTTAGGTTAGGTTCAACTTCGTATGGTTTTTTGTGTTGAAATGCTGCAGATCTACCGGCTGAAAGCAATGGTTACATTCGAGTGGATTGTTACAGTGGCCTTAATCAGATGAGGAGGGATGTAAGTGCTCTAGACGCATACAATTAATGACATTTTGTTGTTCGGTTAGAAACTAGATCGATTGATGTTTACTTGTTTACTGACCTTTGAACCTCCCATTCGCCATCCGGGATAGGTCTAGTCAGCAGATAATCTGAGTGTATCGGAAACGAATCGCCGGTGGCTCGACGAAGAGGTGGGTATTGGGATAGATTGCGAGGTTCGACTTGAATCACATATTGTTTGTGGATCTGATTTTACCTCTCACGCTATTCCGTTTATTCACTGATTCCATTTGCCATTAGGGTGCGAGTTCCGGAGATAGACAGTCACAACCATGGATAGGAGAGGTAGGGGAGGGCAAGAGACGAGAAGGTGGAGGATTAAAGAGAAGCCATCGGAACCAACAGTCAAAACAAAGGATGATGAAGAATGGGATAAGCTGAAGAATAAGAAAGGAGCAGGAGAGTCTGACGAAGAATCCAACACAACAATATTTCTTGCAAACTTACCAGATGGCGTATCCAGGAAAGAGATTTGGCTGGAATGTAGGCGTTGTGGTAATATCACTGACGTTTTCTTACCGTTCAAAAGAGACCTAAAAGGGAAGAGGTTTGCTTTTGTAAGATTCAATAAGTATAGAGACCTTGTCAAACTTGTCCAAGCCCTAAATAACATTTGGATCGGCGATAGAAAGATTAAAGCAAACGTGTCAAAATTTGAGAGGGGAGAAGAGCAGGAATCTAAAAAAACAAGAGTTGGAATGATGGAACATGGAACAATCGGCCGGTGAATAAAACATTACTAAGACCAGTAAATGTGCAAATAAGAGGTCATGAGGAAGGATGGTTTCCAGAGGGAGCCCAAGGCAAGGTAGGCAAAGGAAGGTCATATTTGGATGTGTTGAGAGGAAATAGAGAAAGATCAGGGGAGGGCATGTTGGTGTTGCCGGATGACTACGAAGAAAATACTGAAGAATGGAGCAAGAGAACTTTAAGCATGGAGGCGAAATCGATGGAAATATTATGCAGGTCTAAAATTTTACTCAGCAAGGTATGTGCACACACAATGGAAGTAAGATATGCAGGTGGAATGAGGATTTTGGTTACGTTGGGATTGCAAATGGTTATAGAAGAAATACTGACAGAATATAGGCACAAGTGTGAGGAGCATTTTTCAGACATAAAAAAATGGAAGAATGATAAGAGTTGGTATGAGAGATTGGCGTGGGTTAGAGTATGTGGGGTACCAGTTAGTCTGAGGAACAAGGAAACGTTTAATAGGATCGGGGAGAAACTAGGCAGGGTGATCAAAGAAGCTGATGCAAGTAAAGATGATAGTAATTTGACAAGTGCACATATTGGCGTGATAGTTAAAACAGGGCAGGATATAAACACTGAGAACGTAATGAGACATAAATCTTCTGTGTTTAAGTGTTGGATGTCGGAGGTGTCTGGAAATTGGGCACCAAAGTTTGTTGAAGAGGAATATGTTTTCATCAATATGCCAGACGATGTGTCTTCAGCAAATGAGGAGGATCAAATATCAGCACAGATTGATGACGAAGAAGTTGATAAGGTAATAGTGGTGGATTCACATAACACTAGTGGCGAGAATCGTGAGGTGACAGCAGATGAAGACGAATTGAGGAAGAAAAATGGACAGGAAAGTAATGAAAAACTAGGAAACGAAAATGAATTTTGTGGGAACTGGAAGGAGATATTTGCTGATTGCATGGGTAAAGAGATGCCGCGGGAGACTCAAAATAATGAACAGAATGATGATTTTGATAATAATACAAGTACAGGTGGGGACAATGGGGCCTTTACATTTCAGTCTGGAACTAAAGTAGACAATGTTAATGCAAGGTATGGGCTTGAAACAAGCAAAGACGGGCCGGATAAAATGGATGGGCCCAATCTCAGTAATATGGGAAATGAAGATGGACTGGAGGATGATCCATTTAACTTAAACGAGATAATTTGGGGAAAAAGAAGGTGGTGCACAAGAGGAAAAAAGGGTGTTCATCATTTACATTTACCAGATAAGGAAGTGTAGCTAATAAGAGGATTAGAACCGAGGGGGGTACAGTAGCGGTTGGACAGACCTTGAATGAGGATATTCTGGATGAAATAGATTTAACATTCGATTTAAACAAAGAGCCAGGAACGGACGTGCAGGAGGAGACAGATGTCACACCCCAACCGATGGCGGAATCATCGGGGCGCGGCCCTAGGCGAATCAGATTGCTCAAGAGAATCCATAACAACTAAATTGCGACAGTATTTATTGCATTTGTTATCCCATACTAATAATTAGTACAATCACATAAGTTATCACAGATTTCTTGTCCTCTCGAACAATACAAATCCGACAACATAGATTTTAGGTGAGTTTCTAGACTTCCTAGCTTGATTTGATGTAGTCTGCGATCTAACCTCCAACATACGTTAAAATAATGGCAATACAAAAGTATTGGAGAGCATACAGGTTTGATATGTAATAGTGTAATAGATAAACGCTGCGAATTTCCACATACATAAACGTAATACACGACATATATACTTACAAAACTGACACTACCAGCTAAGTCCTCGAGCTTCGATCGCGATTGCTAAACTAGACCCCGTCGGGCGCAATAGTACTATACTAGTCATGGTGGGACGTCGCGAGTATAAGTCCTAGCACATATGTAATTAGCATCACGTATAACTATGCACGTAAGTCATTCGCAAGTGATAAGTAGTTTAAGCATTTGATGTGATTCGATTTGATAGCAACGTATGTTACACCCAAAAGTGCAAAAGCAAAAAGGGTTCAAGTATACTCACAATCGGTGTTCGGCAAGCAAACACAACTTGATTGAATTGATGGGAGCGCGTCTGAGATTAGCCTGGTTTCAGTTTGATAGCGTAAGCGTCGAACAGTGCGTTAAACGGAGGCGAGTAAACCAAGTGTCGAATGGTAATCTGATCGGATGGCAATCCGACCGGATGGCCAGTCGATCGGGTGGCAATCCATTCGGATGGTCATCCGATCGGATGGCTATTCGATTGGAATGTCACCTCGTTTGGTGAAGATGTATTTGTGTATGATGGTTTGCCTTTTGAAGTTTTCGTTGTAGCATTTTGAAAACAGAGAAGTATCTCTACCTTTCAGGTCGACCGAACGGCCGTTCGATCGGGTGGCAACTCGATCGGGTGGCTGTTCGATCGGACGATGATCCGATTGGCAAGGTACTTTGGTTGCTGATAAGTTCACAGCAGATTGGTCGCTCGATCGGGTGGAAACCCGATCGGGTGACAATCCGTTGGAACTGATGTGTGACGAGGATTTGTAAAACGTTTAAGTGTTGAGGATCCAAAAGTCAGCCGATCGGATGGTCGTTCAATCGGACGGCAGTCCGTTCGTTGTTCGGATCCTTGAATGTTTGAAAACTTAATTAAGTCTTGACCCCAAGTGCAACCCGACCGGATTGCAGGTCGATCGGGTGGCAGTCCGATCGGACGGCAATCCGATCGGACGGTAACCCGTCCCGCAATCTTATCGTTTTACATCTTGGCTATCTCGTTAAGTTTTTGCGATTTGATCGAGACGTTACGACTACGAGCTAAACAATGGAACTCCACCAGGTCCGAGTCACCGGATCAGATGGGAATCACCCCATCGGATCAGTTAACTGTTCTCGATGGTTATTCGTGTTTAACACGACAAGCCGGTCATCTTGTCGATAGGAACCAGTTCTCAAACCGACACTTCACTATAGGAAAAGTAGAAGGTCTGTACGAGCTCTGTTGCTACCGGTTTCGAGTGATAAGTTAGGAAAGTTTGAAGAAAAACTTAGAAAACTTTGATTCGGCTTAGATTTGTGCAAGTTTATTGTTTATTCTCCGTGGAATCCATCAGATCTGGACTGTTCTTGATGAGATGAGGTCATACTTCATTGTTCCTAATAACTTCATGATGACATCACCTTAGAACGGCTCAAATCCAAAGATTTACTGGTGAAGAAGTGAGATTTGATGGTGAGAACGATGAAGGAGTGCGTGTGGATCATAGAAGTACAAGATTTGAGGTAGAAACTTACAAGAATTGCGAGAAATCGAGAGAAAATGTCGAGAAGGCGTCTGGTCGAGAGAGAGCAGTCACATCAACTGTTGTTGATGTGACAAGTGGGGTATTTATAGGCAAATGAGGAGAAAGGCGGTGCAGCGCATCGGATCGGATGGTTGTCCGATCGGATGGCCATTCGATCGAAGTGCCATTCGATCAAACGCCTCCGGCGAGCTGAGTTTTAGCGTTCCGTTCTGATTGCTAAGCGTTGCGATAGTTTGGTTACACATTCTCATCCACATTTCCATATATTTATTATAATTAGCTACGTTGGGTCGTATATACATATCCATATTTCAAAGTTGCGATACAATAACTGGGTTTCGTTTTCGAATATGCGTTGCTTTGCGACTCTTCACGGTCATCGAGGAGGGTAGAATAGGTCCTCACTCAACGTCATCGTGAACGTTAATGTGTGTGATGCGATGCGCGTTTTGAGAAATGAGTTGCACTGCGACACATCACGGCTATCAAGGAGGGTAGAATTGGTCCTCATTTGATATCTTCGTGGTTGTCAGCAAGTGCAATGTGATGTGATAGCGATAAAGTATGCGTAATATGCAAAAACACTGCAAAATAGCGATGTATGCGATATAGCTACATTATGATCCGAATCTCTGGTGCTAGGCGTAACAAGTATATCAAGTAGTAACAACGCACGAACGTGCGGGTTGTTACAATAGAGGCCACATTAGAGATAGGGAAGAAGATTGGAATAAGAGTTTCAAATAGCAGGCAGGAGGTGCTGAGAACGGTAAGGGAGGAATTGGAGTATAATAGTGCATCATAAATTATTTGGCGGTAAATATAAGAGGAATTGGGGGTGTAGAGAAGCCGAAGTGGATAAGCAATTTAGTTAAGGAAAATAAGATTTCGTTTTTATGTATACAAGAGGTTCAAGTGTCAAATGTTGATCCAATAATGGTAGGAAGATATTGGGGAAAAGCGGATATGGAGTGGGAATCTGTGGACGCTAGAGGAAGGTCAGGGGTTTGATTTCGGTATGGGATCCAGGGTTGTTTTCAAAACAAAGTATAGTAAAACATGACTCGTTCCTACTAATTAGCGGGAGCTTGGCTGGTAGCAATATATACATTAACATTGTTAATGTTTATGCACCGTGTGACGTTATGAGAAGGCGATTGTTATGGGAAGAATTAAAGACAGTTAAGGAAGCATCAAGCGGAGTATGGATCATGGCAGGTGACTTCAATGAAGTGAGAGATGAACAAGAGAGGATGAACTCAAGGTTTGACAACCAAGGTGCAACGATCTTCAATAACTTTATAGCCGAAGTAGGTCTTGTAGAATACCAGATGAGCGGATATAAATTCACATATATGTCAGATGATGGCTCAAGTCTTAGTAAAATAGATAGGATACTTGTGTGTGACGGTTTCATGAACAAGTGGCCCACAGCTAGGTTTGAAGCACTAACAAAACATGCATCGGATCATAGTCCACTCTTACTATCTTGTAAGAATGTTGATTTTGGTCCAATTCCGTTTAGATTCTTCAATAGTTGGCTGGAAGAAGACGGTATAGGTGACGTGATTAGAAAATCATGGAGGAGTCAACGAACGGGGGAAACGGTATGAGAGATTTGGCAAATTTACTGAAGAATCTTAAACCGGGAATAAAAGAATGGAGGAGTCAGCAAAAACACAGGAGGAACAGGAAGTCCAAGATGCTACTAAAGAGGTGGATATGATAGAAAAGGTGGCGGAAACACGAAGACTTACGGAGACGGAAAAGGAAAGTAGAGTAATTGGTAGATGGAAAATAAAGAATTATGACAGGAAGAAATTAAAAGACTTGAAACAGAAAGCAAAACTCAGGTGGGCTAAACTAGGGGATGAGAATTCTAATTTTTTCCACAGACTTATAAATTGCAGGAAGGCTAGGAATCGCATTAGCTCTATGATGGTTAACGGTATTATGGTAATGGATCCGAAGGCAATTAAGGAGGAAGTTAAAGCAAGATTAATGACAAGATTCTCGGAACTGATTAAAACCAGGCATTCCCTTGACGGCAGAGGTTTCAAAAAGATTTCAAAGGAACAGGAGAAGGAGATAACCGAACAGTTTTCTATTGGAGAAATAAAGAAGGCAGTTTGGGCGTGTGGAAGTGATAGGGCTCTGGGTCCTGACGGGTTCACTTTTAAGTTCATTAAAAAATTCTGGGGTCAATTTGAAGAGAAAATTGGTTGTGTCTTAAACGAGTTTTATGAGAAAGCATTCATTGAACGGGAATGTAATGCATCGTTTATTGCATTAATCCCTAAAGTAAGAGATCTAATGTTAGTCTAGGAATTCAGGCCAATCTCATTGATCGGAATGATATACAAAATCATTGCTAAAATTTTAGCAATTAGACTTAAAAAGGTAATTCCTAGTATCATAGCCCCGGTACAAACGGCGTTTGTAGAAGGTAGGTCTATTTTTGATGGACCACTAATAACGAGTGAAGTTATGTCGTAGGCTAAGAAAAGTAAAAGAAGACGTTTATTTTCAAAGTAGATTTTGAAAAGGCATACGATTCGGTAAACTGGAAGTTCCTTCTATCAAACTTGAAAGCTATGGGTTTCCCAAGTCGGTGGACGAAATGGGTCGGTGCATGTTTGAAATCAAGTTGGTCATCGGTTCTCGTAAGTGGGTCGCCTACGTCAGGTGAAACACCTCGTAAAATCATGTCCAATAATGTATTGACACGTGTAATAAACCCTAATAAAGTCAAACGTTGAATTTGAGGGACTAATTTTGCGAAAAAACAAAAACTTTGACTATAGAAGGACTGGAAATGTTAACATGCTTATTATAAGCCTCTGAATAACGTTACACGGTAATCATGTTCACAAATGAGCCACTTGTTGATCAAGAGTAGTCGTATGCGTAATTAATTGAAAGTTTGCGCGATGAAGGGTTAAAAGCGTCAACATGTTAATTCTTACCTCTGAGTGACCTTTTAACAAACCAAGAGATTCATGATAATTGATTATACTCTCCGAAATGCCTAATATTGGCCATTAAGGGCTTTTATGCCTATAAGTAAAGTTACGCGCAACTTTGCAAGTTAGAGGGACTAAAAGTGTCAATATGTTTAATTATACCTCTGAATGACCTTTTTACAAACCCGAAGCATCGAGATGTTTAATAATACTCTCAAGAGTGCCTAACATGGATTAGATAAGGCTTCGATGCTATTAAACGAGGATATACGCAAGTTTGAGCATTAGAGGGACCCAAAAGCGTCAACTTTTGAATCTACACCTTTTGGTGACCATTTAAGCAAACGAGAGCATAGTAATATTTAAACACATGATTGGTAATACCCATTAGGGGCCATGGAAGGCTTGGATATCATCAAATGACATTTCGCGCTACTTTGTGCAATTTAAGGGACTATTTACGTCAAACTGCAAAAGTATACCGATTCGTATGGTATCGAACCTTCCGGAATATGATCATAAGTTAAACATGCCCTAAATATCCTTTAAATAGCTTAGAAATAGGCTTAGAGGTGTTTGGTGCGCAAAAATAAACTTATTTGATCAACAGGGACTAAAAGCGTCAAAAAGTGCATAAGTTTGCATTTTCGCGCATATCTTACGTTCTGAATATATATCCAGACATCCAAAAATTTATATAATCATTAAAATATTTTATTTTAGTGATGGGCATGATAAAATTCCATTCGTCGCTTAATTTGGATCGTTTTTGCGTTCGTTACGACTTCCGTCGTAATTAACCGAACAACGCAACCGTACGACCAAACGAGCCGACATCCGAGATGATTTTGAGCATATTTTAAGTTCCCTATACTTTAACTTTATTTTAGAGCCTTGAAATGGGGTTAACGGGGTTTAAAAGTGCCAAAAATCAAGTTTTACAAGTGCAGGGCCAATTTTAGAAATTTCTAGCAGATACATTGAACTTGGTCCATTTTTGAGGTTTTGATGGTTTTAACCCATGGTTTTGCACCCTATGGGCTGGTATTTGATGGTTTTACATGTTCCCATGGTATTCTAAAACCTTGGGCCCAAGTGTAAGGTCATGATTCAAGCACGGTTTACGAGGAACGATCCTAACGGTTTACCGAAATCTATATAAACCCAACACCTTCATTCTCATTCCTCACAATCTGATTCAAATAGCTCTAAGTTGGGGTTAAACACTTCATACCTGAGCAATTTGAATCAAGATCTTCCTAGCTTGGACCCTTTGTAAGCTTCTTTCGTTCTTTTATGCGTTTTTAAGCGGGAAAGTTAAACAGTGTTTGACTTTCTGCTTTGACCAGTCAATGGTCAACACGAAGTTCGTTTGAACTTCATAACGTGAGCTTAATCACGATGGTTATAGTCTCTTGTGACTATACCTACTGATTACCACGTTATTTAGGCTTAGTGACGAGTCATAGTTTCGGTCAAAATGCGCGTTTATGCGTATTTTGCAACCAAACTATTATTGGGAATCAAGACCCTTTGTCTTGATATCAAACTTGTTTTCTAACTTCGTTAAACATGTTTTAACATGTTTAAATCGTCACTTTAGGTTTAGTGCTTATGTAGGGTCGTATGATAAGCGGTCTAAACAACCACTTAGACTTTCGAACTAGACCCGTTTGGTCGATCATTAGGATCCGACCAAACACAATAGGTGACGATAGTTGTATAGGGAATAACCTTCCGAGGTTATACCTTATGGTCACTTCGTTTAGTTAGTTATATGATAGGTAGTTTATATGCCTTAGGTAAATGACCAAAATACCCCTACGGGGCTTAATTTGAGTTTAAATTCATTTTGGGCATATTGGAAGGTATCCTACTGATATCACAACATATTTAAGGCATATTAACTTAGGAAACCTGTTCATGACTCATTTGGTTACCCGTTATGCATTTATCGCATTCGGTACGGGTTATGTAACTAGTTTGCATAAATTAACCGAAACGGGTCAAACCTTATCATTTTTACTTCAAAATCCATAATGTGTTTAGTTTACCCATATTATACAAGTCTTCAAACTTGTCGGGTCTAAACCACACTCTAATCCGGTCTTCGCTTAATCTTGCGTTTGAACCATATACCTTTCTTTAAAACTAACCGGTCTAAGTTTAACTTAAGTAAGACCCGTTAGGAATCTAATAGGTTAATTAAAACTTTCGTTCCAGATTTAGGAGACCAGTAAAAGATACTTTCACTTGCTGATTTGTACGGCTGGGATAAATTTATATAATTTGCTCAGGTAAATACTTTTAACTTATTTTCCGTTATACGGGCTTGGGATACGGTATTATAATAATACCGCTTGGTCGGGTATGTAATTGTTTTTAAATCGGATTGTGATTAATATATATTGCATAACCCGTTTTAATCTGTTTTGTTTGGTATATGGCTTTTGGGGGTTTACTGATCCTGGATATCCTCGGCTCATTCATTGAAATGGCCACGACTTAAGCACGGGGTATAGGCATACACCCGACAGTTGCGTATGTATAAAAGGTACCCCACAGTAAGGAAAATTCCTTGTGGGTATTATACCTGTGGTGTGTCAGTTAATCTAGTCCGGCTCTTCTAACTGGCCCTGACAGACAACAAACATTTAAATCTGTATACAATATTATTTTTAAATATTTGTCCCAAGTTATAAAAGATATTTTGTGCCTTGTGCATTCAAATCAATTTTTTAAACATTTTCAAAATGAGTCGGTTAATTGTATTTACCAGTGAAAACTGACGTATTTTCCAAAAAAGGTTAAGTGCAGGTACTAATCGGAATAGGCTGGCTACTCCTAGCATCAATAAAGAGTCTTGCAAGCTTAGATGTTTATAAATCTGCTGAATAGTGTTTCTTTTAACTTTGATCCGCCTGTGGATCCTTTACAACCGTTTTTGTAATAAATGATATTACTTCCATTCGGTTTGTAATGTTTATATCTTTCGACTTCCGCTGTGTATATAATCTGTGATAAATTGTCTATGATGATATCAACTACGTCACGATACTCCCCACCGCTAATACGTGCAAATATCGGGGTGTGACATCAGGATTTAATTTAAAGTGAGGGTTGCGACAAGGTGATCCGCTATCACCGTTCTTATTTATAATAGCCATGGAGGCACTAGATGTAATCATGAGGAGGGCGGTCGATAGGAATGTATTTAAAGGTATCAACACACCAAACGAAGGCCCGTGCATCACACATTTATGTTATGCAGACGACATGATATTCATGGGGGAATGGTCCGAAATAAATATACTAAATCTCAATCGTATATTAAGATGTTTTTCATTGACTTCAGGACTAAAAGTGAACTTGAATAAGTCAAGTCTGTACGGGATAGGAGTTGAAGCCGATGAGATTGAGTGCATGGCAGGGAGATTAAAATGCAAGATGGCATCAATGCCATTCAAGTTTCTTGGTCTAACGATTGGAGCAAATATGAAAAGAGAAAAGTATTGGAAGGTGGTATTGGATAAATTCAATAACAGGTTATCGGCTTGGAAAGCAAATTGCCTATCGTTCGCTGGAAGGATGGTCTTAGCAAAGGCAGTTATGGGGGCCATTCCAAATTACTTCTTTTCGATGTATCTGGCACCAAAAAAGGTAATAAAAGCTTTAGAAAAAATACGCAGGGACTTTATATGGGGCAGGAAAGCTAGAAAATACAAGATACGTTGGATAGCATGGGGAAAAATGATAAGATCGAGACGACAAGGCGGTTTTGGGCTAGGTGACTTGAGAAGTACAAATCTTGCTCTAATGATAAAGTGGTGGTGGAAATATAAAACGAAATCGGAAGAGTTGTGGGCGAAAGTAATAAAAGCAATTCATGAGAATAATAGATGTTATAATATTATACCGGTTAATAATAAAATTGCAGGGACATGGAAGGACATCGTGGCTGCAGGTAAAGAAATACAAAGGCTCGGGGTTTCGGTCTCAGAAGAGATTACAGCAGAGGTGGGTATAGGGAACAAAGTGGAGTTTTGGTGCGATAACTGGTGCGACGACAGGATTTTCAAAGAAAGCTTTCCAGAGCTATTCAAGATCGCGAAAAATAAACAAGCAAAAGTGAAAGACTGCGTTACGAAGCTGGAGAACGAGAACCAGTGGAATCTAGATTGGATAAGACCGCCAAATTCAGACGTGGAATGGACACAATGGACAGCTTTGTTACAGAACCTCAATAAGGCGAAGTTTAAAACCGGAGACGACAAATGGAACTGGAAGTCTAGTAGCAAGGGAGAGTTCATAGTTGTGGAGATTCGAAGCCAAATAGTGAGTCAAGATAACAACGGATCGGAGGAAGAGTGGAGACATTGGAATAAGTGGGTGCCGCCGAAAATAAATTACTTCACGTGGAGAGCATCGGTTGGGAGGATTCCGGTAAAGACGGAGCTAATTAAGCGGAGAATTCCTATTAACAGTAATATTTGTTCAAGATGTAATGCACAGGAGGAAACAGTAAACCATGTTATCTGCGGCTGCAGTGGATCGAAAATAATATGGCGAGAAATAGTCAATTGGCTAAAGCTTCCATCATCAATAGAGTTTCATGAATGCAAGGATATACTAGAATATGTCAAAGATCTTCCAGGTTCAAGTGAGTGGAAAAAAGTTATAAATGTAGTGTTCCAAACCATTATGTGGAACATTTGGAAGGCTCGAAATGAAAAAGAATTCGAAGGTAACAATCGGTCCGGAAATAGTATGGTTGAATCAATAATGGCTGATAGCTTTATTTGGTTAAAAAGTAGATCGAAACTCAATGATATAGTGTGGGAAAAATGGGTGGACTTTAACATACAAGATATAGTGAAATAGTGGCGTAGAAGTTGGGTGTATTTTGTTTTGTATTTTGTTTCGTTTTGTTTTGTTTTGATTTGCTTTGCTTTGTACTGTACTGTTGGGTTTTTACAGCATATGCTGGCCCTGTTCTATGAATCATATAATCTAACCGTTCAAAAAAAATAAGAAACGGGCTCAAGGTGTGTTTTTGTGTAGTAATGATGTGTGTAAATGCATGTAAGAAACTTTAGAAACCATATAAATTGTTCTTTTAACTGTTTACCAATTAAAGATCACAACACGATTTTGTTGATAAAAAAAATTGTTCGTAACGAGGACTTGACATTCCTAATTTACCATTTAATATACTTTATATCATTGGCAAAAACAAAGCTTTTAAACACCTGAGTTTAGTAAAGGGAGGTCTTAGGTTCAAGTCCCACAACAGGGATTAAAAAATTGTCGTTTAAAAAAAGTAAGCTTTAGATCAAACTAATAACTGACTTTATCTCTAGTTAAAGGAATTAGATCAAACTAATAACTGACTTTATCTCTAGTTAAAGGAATTAATAATGTATAATGGGAATAATATTGATTCATATGGTTATTTTAAGGAAATACTATCATTACACAATGACTATTCATTATATAACCCTTAAATAACGTAAGTCTTAACTACCAGTTGTGCCAGTTACATTAAGGGTTATAAAAACCAATAGTTGTATGTGATAATGATTATCTCACATAGATTTATATTCACCTCTCAGTTGTAGTCAAAACAAAAACAAGAGTAATCCATGGGTTTGTCACGTGAGAGAATACTAATTTTTTTTGTTCTAATTCTTGATATGTGTTTGTGCCAAATAACATCACGAACTCTAAGTGATGCATACATATCAGAAAAGCATGATCTATGGATGACTCAATATGGTCGCGTATACAAAACTAATGCAGAGAGGAAAATGCGCCTCGACATATTCAAGAAAAACGTCGAATTCATAGAATCATTTAACTCGTTTGGAAATCGATCATACACGCTGGCTGTCAACCAATTTGCGGACCTAACGAAGGATGAATTCAAGGCCTATTTTCATGGGCACAAGGATCCATTGGGTTTGAAATTGCCTCTATTAACATCTTTTAAATATGAAAATGTGAGTGAAGTGCCACTTAAATTGGACTGGAGGAAGGAAGGAGCTGTTACAGGAGTCAAGGGTCAAGGCGCATGTGGTAAATCAATATTCAATAACCTAATTCTACATTTTTTGAAACAAATCTTAATCTTATGGGAATTAAAATATATATAAATATAAATATAAATATAAATGAAAATAAATTAATATAATAATTGATAAATAATAAACGATCTTAGTTTGAGCTCGAGCTCCCGTTAGTTAAATGAGTCAAGCTCAAGCTTATGCAAGCTTAGGAAGTTGTTATTTAATTCGTTAAACGATTTCCTATTTAACAGGAAGTTGTTGGGCTTTTGCTGCAATTGCTGCTGTGGAAGGAATTACTCAACTTACAACAGGCAAATTGTTGTCACTATCTGAGCAACAACTTGTGGATTGTAACAGAAATGGAAGTGGAGGTTGTCTAGGAGGATATAAAGAAAACGCCTTTGATTACATTGCGAAAACTGGTATAAATACCGAAAATGGTTACCCTTACCTTGCAACAGATGAAATTTGCAACACCGTTAACCAAGCAGTCCAGGCAGCCACTATCACTGGTTACGAAATGGTACCAGCCAACAATGAAACAGCATTGTTGATGGCTGTGTCCAAACAGCCGGTATCAGTTTCCATAGATCCAACTTGTTTTGAATTCGGGTACTACTCGAGTGGTGTTTTAACGGGACATTGTGGAACAAATTTAACGCATGATGTCACAGTAGTCGGGTATGGAACACATGATGGCATAAAGTATTGGTTAGTGAAGAATTCATGGGGCCCTGAGTGGGGTCATAATGGATATGTAAAGATTCAGCGCGATGCGGATGTTGCAGAAGGACTGTGTGGAATTGCCATGCGAGCCTCTTACCCGACAGCCTAATATGATCAAAACAATGCTTTGCTAATATGATCAGTAGAATTTTTTTATAAGATCAAACTTGCAGTGTAGTTAAGAAATCATTATTCTAAGAAAGATCAGATTGTTGCCTTCTAGAATAATATTACTAATTGCCTTTACTTGTTTTGCTTCGCTTTGGAGTATGTAATGAAAGTAAAACTATTTGAAATAAGATCATAGTTTTATGAAACTTATATGTTTTGAACCATTTAGCAATCCATGTTGATTAGAGTGTCATTAGTTAATTTACTTTTATGGAAATACAATCATCGCCAATACTTTTACTAAATAAATTGTATTTAAGTACTTAAATGTTATATAGACATGTCTGTATCATTCGGTAACAGTTAGATGCTTGTATAGTTCATGGGTTGTGTTAAGGACGCGTTTACTTAGTGATTTTTCAGTCAGTTTATTCACCACTGTGTTCCAGAGTTTTATTTTTAAGAGTAGAGAAGAGAAGAGATTTGGAAGGAAATAAAAGAGTTATGGTGTTCCAGAGATTTTTTTTACAAGGAGAAAGAAAGAGAGGATTAAATGGAGATGTAGGAAAATGAAAGAATTTTGTTTCTTTTCAAATTGGAAAGCTAAACTTTCTTTCCTTCTTAACTTTCTTTCTTCCTTTTTTTTTCCTTTATTAAACTCAGGATCACAGCGGTGTAACAGTAAATTGATTAGGTGTCAGTTTTTTTATTTATTTCACAACATAATGAGAAATTTATTAACTTGTGTCCTTAAACTATATGTTGTCTATTCAATTCAATTCAATTCAAGTATAATTCAAATAGTAACCTAAATAAATGTTAGTTTATTAGCTTTCTGTTTGTGATTTATTTCCATTGTAGTGTTCCGCCTGTTTTTGAGGCATTAGTGTGATCAATAAAGCTGAACCTTTTCCGTGTTTAGAGGTAACCAGGTCAATGCGAGTGTTGTGAGAACATCTCTAAATAGCGAATGTGGCTGTTTCAAGCAGTGTAATTTGGTTATATTTCTGTGTTATTCAAGAGTCGTTAGCCGGGGGCAACAATTGTTCAAAGCTTGGCAATGGTGAAGACACCAAAAAGGTTCATCAAAGGCATCCTACTTGATTTGGCAAAATACAAGGATGCAAAGACAGAGGGAATCACTTCGTGTGCAGTATTTAAGAACCAAAGAGTTCAAAAGGCATTGGTAACTGTATTGTGGTTATTCTTGAGTCGCAAATCTTTCAGGTTCTTGAATTCTATTCTATTATAGCGCAAAGTCAAAGATGCTATTGATTCCAGTGGGGTTGATGGATGATGAAAGTCGCAATGGTTACAAGAGTGCCATTTTTACCATACCCATTGATCATTGAAGTCGCTTTTCGTCAGTTACTTGTCTAGTGTCCTCGTCAATGGGACTGGTTAGCTCACCAGGACATTGTTTTACATTGTTAAATGTACAATGAAATCGAACATTTCGACCAAATTAAATAAAAAAAAAAAAAAACATTTTTGTTAGACGACTAGTACTAGCGTAGCATAGCTATGTATTCATGTTATGTAGAAAATGTAAAGGTTTTCATATCCTCAAAAACTATGAGTAAACAATCATGGTCTAAAAGAAAATCGTTATCAACAAACATCTGATGAAACAATTATCTTCCAAGTTTAATTTACAACAGATAACTTCAAATTCCCTGGCTAAACGACTCGTGAACCATACTTGTACAGATAACTCGGCTTTGAACAACCGATCTTGTCTTAAACCACATCCACCGACTCAAAAGACTCGTATCTCTAGAAATTTTAAGATAACTATAAACTTTTAACAACCAATCCTGCACTCAAATCTGTATCAATCATGGTTAAACCACCACACAAATGGTTCTGTGTAAGACCAAGTTTTTTCACCAATTGATCACGCTCAAAACACTATCTCCAACCCTTATTCGGTCAAAGGTTTCATGTCCTAACTTGCATTTGGTGTTCGATTATAAAAGCCACAGTAGCATATTTGATAGGACAACAAACAATTACAAATATGAAGGGACATTTACAAGAACAAAAGGCCATATAATGATTCGGTTTTCAGAACAAACAACTTAGCCCAGATGAAAAAATAGTTTGTACACAAGCAAAAGTACACATCTTTCAAGTTTAGCCAGTTTAAGAAAGCATATAGAAGAGAAAGCAGCAAATCTGAATAATAAAGGCGAACATCTGATGTAAAAGAAAAACCCAAAAAGTCTGCAGAGCTGATGAAACATCACAACTTCGGGTAAAAAATGCACATATATTGTAGCAGCTAAGAAGAAGCACATCCTAACACAAGTCTTATACACCTTTCATCAAGAAAAGGTACAATAATATCTAAAGCATAATACTAGCAGAAAGAAAGAAAGAAAACAACTCAGACAGATAGCAGCAACCAATCAGCAATCACCATAACCATTTAAACCACTCGAAGCAGTCCAACAAGCTCTCATACACCTGGACCACATTTAACTCAATCCATCATTCAACAATCTACCAACATAACAAAACTTTGACCGATGCCAAACAAAACAAAGTGAGCAGTCGTTGAAACTTGTAGAAAAATTATGACCAATGAAAACAACTTTTAAATAGATTATAATATATTTTACTCAAAAGAAAAGAAAACATTAACATCATACCCAACAAAAAAGATTTGAAATTACTAAGATAACAAACATGACTTTAAAATATCTTGGACTAAAACTGATAAAATTTTGGGTGTTTTCAGTTCAGAGTTTTCAGGACAAATGAGTTTCAATCATAGCTGTTAATGGCGAATAGCGACAAATAGCGATAAGGAAGCTATATGCTACATAGCGAATAGCGATAAATAGCGGGCGGCTATTTTATAAATAGGGATACACTAGAAAAAGAATTTTTTAAAAAATTTATATGTAAATTATATCAAAATACCCTGGTATATATGCTATTTTACTTGTATATTTAACAAAAACCTATAATCTAGCTATTTTATAGCTATCTATATTAAGATATAAAAAAATTAAGGTGTCGCTATTCTCGCTATTTGTCGCGATGACCATAATAACGACACTACATCGCTTCGCTATATAGCGCACTATAACGACCGCTATAATCGCTATTGACAACTATGCTTTCAATTAGAAATTTTAATAAGAAATTCAATAGAATAAGAAAGATGCACAATACTTTGCAATTAATGTTTGAGTATCGTTCAAGTAAAATGTGAAACGCATTTAGTGTCTGAAACATCCAAACATTATTCACTTTTACAAAAAGAAAAAAAAAACACTTTGGTTTCTATAGACATGTTGACACGCCCTGAAAATGAATAGAATTAAATTATAATTTGTAAATCACATAAAACAAGAAACCAACAATCCAAGAAACTCCATTGAAAAAATCAGCAACTAACACGAAAAGCATTTTAGCCCATAAAACAAGCAGCAAAGGGCAACAACATCACATAAAACATTTACTGCTGCTTTATTGCATATTAATAAACGCTAAAGATACAAGCCAGCTGCACAAGTAAAAACACAATGCATTAGCGCACCAAATCAAACCAAAATACAAGCCTTTTCAGGAACACATAAATCCAGAATTAGGATTTGTTTCCTTCTATATACTAGTAATGCAAACATGTAATATCATACTAGCACTTCTTCGGTCGTGTTTTAGTTACCCAAAATAAACAAACTTAACAAAAGTGACTAGCTAGCAATGTAAAACAGTTGTGTATCGTATACAATTTCCAGAAACAATAACGAGAGTAACGTTCAACAAATTATCTTCTTTTATTAGAAAGAGAACCATTTTTCTTACAGGGTTTAAAAATGCAAGTAGAATAATTTGAAATTTATCTTAGAAAGAAAAACACAAGTGTCAAATGTGATTATTTATAAAACAGACCAGATTCAACTATTATAAATCCTCAAGAGTTATAGAACGTGTAACGTGCATCTGCCCAAATATGACCACTAACACAAGTATAGAGCAATTCGTATAACTATCTAGAAGTAAAAATTACCTCAATAGTAAGGAGGCCCGCCATGATACATCGGGCCAGGAGGACCCCGCGGTCCAGGAGGTGGCGGTTGGTGCATTTGTGTCGGATAACCCGAAGACAAACCATAATTCCCACCATCAGGATATCCTCCGCCTGAGCTCGGGGGCATTCTGTTCATAGAAGACCCGTAACTGTTCACCCCCGGATAATCCCCCGATCCAGCCCCACCTCCATAATGAGAGCCACTGCCATACCCACCACTGTTATACCCTCCGCCACCATACCCGCCGCCACCACTACCGCCACCAAACGACGGAGGTCCCTGGTTACCATAACCAGGACCACCAGCACCAACTGCTGACGGCACTGATGAATTCATCGGCGGATTTTGATGTGGCATTGGCCGCCCACCGGAATACCCACCATAAGACGGTAGCCCTCCTGCAATTCACCACGCTTTCAATATATCAATTCAGTATAAACATAAACATTAAAAGACAACAATTCTTTAAACAATCATACCATATCCGGAATTCATCGACCCGGGCACAGGCGGGGCACCGCCATCACCGCCCATACCGACACCCTGCATCCCACCCGGACCCGGCTTCCCCTTCTTCCCATCGGTCGCCATCTTACACAAAACCTGATTCCCATCAATACTCTTAACCGGATCCACCAACGAATTCCTCGCCCCCTCCTCCGTCTTATAAACAAAAAACGCAAACCCTTTCGTCTTCCCACTCTGCTTATCGAACCCCAATGGCCCCTCCTCAATCTCCCCATACGCCGAAAAATGACTCAACAACCGCTCCGAACTAATCTCAAACGGCACATTCCCCACATAAATCTTCCTCATACTCACATCCACATTCCCCAAATCCCTAGCAGCCGCAAGCTGCGCCACAGTAATCCTCCCATCTATTTTCTTACTGGGCTCTTTCAACGCTAAATACGCCCCATCTATATGTTTAAACGTAACAAAACCGTAACCCTTTGATTTACCCGTTGTTTTATCGGTGATTACTATGGCCTCATCTAATTCTCCGTATGTTGTAAAGATTGTTTTGAGTTTTTCGGTGGTGGTTTCCCAGCCGATGCCGCGGATGAAGAGCTTGCGTTGGGTGGGGTCAGCGTCGGCGATGGAGCGGACGGCGTCTAAAACGGCGACGTCTCGGAGCATGACGGTTTGGAGGATGTCTAAGAGGTGGTCTTTGGTTAAGGGTTCGAGGATTTTGCAGGCGTCTTGAGGGGTGAGGGTTAGGGATGGTGGTGGGACGGTGGTGTCGGTGGAAACGACGCCGTTTTCTTCGGTTTTTCGCTTCTTGGAGAGTTCCATTTTTGTTTGTTGTGGGGTGAAGTGTAGAGGGTAAACCCTAGTTGCAGGAAGAAACCCTAGGGAGAGAGGTGAAGAGGGTAAAGGGTGTTTTGCTTTGGTTCGACGCTGGATTTATCTAGGGGTAGTAAAGCCAACTCTGTTATTTATTATTTTTCGCAATAAATTATTTATTATAGAGTTGGGCTAAAACAAGACATTTTCGAAAGAAAAAAAAATACTAAAATAGGTTCTCTAGCTATATCTCTTTAGAGAGCACGATATGCTTCAAGACATTTAGTCGGCCATGATGCTCGAATCCATTTAGTTTTCTTCTTCGTTTTAGCTCTGAATCTCTTCAAATCTTGGAGTACTTTCCAAGTTTGAATGATTTTGTCGGCCACGAATGGGAGATGGCGGTGTCCTTTATATATAGTAAGTATAAAGGACGCATTTAGTAGATTTAAAAGTCTTTAGCTTTCGTTGATTCTGAATATCCATATGATATATACAACATGATAATTTCTTGGATTTTGACAAAACAAACACCAACAACAACATCACCAGAACCTGTCGAGCTAATAGCATTATACGATATCAATCGAGAATGAGTGTGTTGAGATCGATGATCAAGAACATGTGGTTTTGTTACAAACCAAGAAGGACGCGACGGGTATGTATAAGACAATGCAACTAGCATAGCCCAGATTTGATAAGGCTATATCATAGGTGACATAACCTCAACGAAGTTCTTCTCAACGTATAACCCGCATAAAGAAGGAAAAAATAATATTCGCCAATTTTGGTTAAACAAATAATTTGGCTCACCTATAAATAGTTTTGAATAACTATCATGAGAGATTGCACCACTAGACATTGAAATTCACCTATAAATAGTTTTGAATAACTATCATGAGAGATTGCACCAGTAGACATTGAAATACACAAGTTAACTTAAGAAGGGCATTACACATTGTACACCCCATGTCTTGACGATGTGAAAGGACATCGCGGGCTTTAATTACATGTATGGAAGGAAAGCCCGAGTTACTTAAATAAAAGGGACGTTGTGGGATATTTTAATGAAATAAAGTTGTGGACCTAAAGGCCCAAAAATGAAATAATTAAGAAAGGCCTACGAGGGCAATATGGTAATTATGTTGTTGAAACCCCTAAAAGGGAGAAAATATGCATGTAGCATCTTCATTCTTGCAAACATTCCTAAAATCTTTAAAGTGTGAAAGTGGGATTTCTTATAGTTCTTGTATGGATTGAAAAAGCAATGTCGGGAAACATGTGTGCATCATGATTGATCGGTTTCGAGGTGAAAGGGGGATGTTTGTACCAAGTTTCTTGCTAAAGAGGAGTTCGGTTCGGGATATCACACAAACAGGTAAGATTTACGTAAGATGTTGTATGGTTTTGATGTTTGATGCACGAAATTATGTTATGGACCTGTTATAATGAGTTTGCGGTGATAAAGATAGGATCTTGACCTGTAACGAGTTCAGATATGAGAACAGCCGTGACTTTGGGCAACTAGGGTTTTTTACAAGGCACGTTGCACGCCATTTCATTCTTCTTGTCCATTAGTATTCGATGTGCCACTTTGTGCCACTATGATGGTGCGCAAAGCATACCTTCTGCGTAGAGTGTGGATGACAAAGTGAGCCACGCATGAAGGCTAGTGTAGCGTAATGTAGTTAGTGTGATGTGTTCCATGTTGGGGCATAATAATACCTAAGCGCAAAGCAACGATGAGTGTGGCATTACCCACTTGGGCAAAGCCCTACTTTGCACTAGGCATTGAGGGAGCAATGTTGATGATATGTGTATATATTTAACCAGTTGATATAGAGTCCGAGAGTCAGATTGTATGTTGAAACAGTAAAAGAACTTAACTACTAGGTGAGTTCTAATCTTGACAATGGTCCACTGCCACATTTTCAGCTCCTCTTTTATAATTTATCCCAATGTCAAATTCTTGCAATTATAGGATCCAACAAATTAGTCTAGATTTGACATCCTGTTTACTGAATAAGTAGTTTTGCAGTTTCTTTAAGTATGATTGTGGTTTTTGAAAGAATAAGGTATGAACAAAATTTATCAAATGCAAAAACTACAGCTAGTAACTCCTTTCCAGTAGTTGTGCAGTTTCTTTAAGTATAATTGAGAGTTTTGCTTGTGTAATATCTCGGGTTAAAATGTTTCTCCTTTCTTTGTCCCAATACTTCTCCAACTGCAAAATCGCTTGCATCACACATAAGTTCAAATGGCAATTCCTAGTAGGGTTCTACCATTATTGGAGCTTTTACTAGCTTTTGTTTTATCATCTCAAAAGCTTTCAAACATTCTGGACCAAAGACAAAAGTGACCTTTTTTTCCAAAAGTTGAGTCACTGGTCGAATGATTTTTTTAAAGTTTTTAAGGAAACATTGATAGAACCCGGCGTGACCTAGAAAACTTCTGATAACTCAAAAAAATGTGTGAGGCGGAAGTTTTGCAATTGTATCTATAGTCCTTTGGAACTATTCCTTAAGTACCATGAAATGGCATTCATCCTAATTTAACTTAAGTTTAGGTTCCTTACAACGGACAAGCATTCACTCCAGATTATTCAAATAGTGATCTAAAGAAGCTCCAAAAACATAGCAGTCATCCATAAACACTTCTATGGAAACCTCAATCATGTCATGAAAGATTGTCTTCATGTACCTTTGGAAGGTTTCTGGCGCGTTATATAACCCAATAGGCATGCGTTGGTATGCGAAAGTTCTGAAAGGACAAGTAAATGTCGTCTTCTCTTGGTATTCGGGAAGGATATGAATTTAAAAATATCCAAGAAACAATAAAATTGTTTCCTTGAGACGCTCAAGCATTTGGTCATTAAATGGGAGTGGGAAATGATCTTTTTGTGTGACGTCATTCAGTTTCCTCTAGTCAATGCATACACGTCATCCTCTCATTAGTCTAGTTGGAATGAGCTCATTCTTCTCATTTGCAACAATCGTCATTCCACTTTTTTGGCACAACTTGAACAAGATTGGCCCATTTAGAGTCTGAGATAAGGTGGATTAGACTTGCATTTAACATCTTGATAACCTCCTTTTTAACTACTTCTTGTATTTTAAGACTTAGCCTTCTTTGATGTTACACTACATATTATGTATTCTTCTTCCATTAGGATTTTACGAGTGTAATATGTAAGATCAATCCCTTCAATGTCCATGATCTTCCAACTAATTGCTTGCTTGTGACTTTTCAGCACAGTTAACAGTTTATCTTTTTTCTCTTTTTTCTAATTAAGAATATATAATCACTGGTAGTTTCCCTGCATTATCTGAGAATGCATACTCTAGATGTGAGGGCAGTTTCAATTCAAGCAAAAGTGGCTCCTCAACTGAAGTTTTCGACTTTGTATCCTTTACGTCCAGAACTTCAAAGACTTCATCTCTTTGATTATTTTCATTCAACTCCTCGTTAGATTTTCGATCTTTAGTAGATTCTAATTCTTCACCCAGATCCGGGTATGATATTTCCTTAAAGTCGGCATCTTGCATATCTAATAGATCTCAGCCACATATCTCATGCAAGAATTCACCTACATGTTCCATGAGGAATTATGTAGGTATACTGAGCCATCTTGTTCTTTATTATGCTTCATCGAGTCTTTCACAGCAAATGTAACTTTTTTTTATCGACTATCAAAGTTAACTTTCCTTCAAATATATCAACGATAACTCTGGCAGTGGCAAAAAAATGGTCATCCCAAGATAAGGGGTACATTATCATCTTCATCAATTTCTAAGATGACAAAGTCGAATGGAAAGACAAACTTGTCTACTTTTATTAGCATATTCTCCATAATTCCTCTTGGATCGATCAGCTAACTAAATACTTATGCTAGTAGGAGTGGGCTCCCCTAGGTTAAGCTTAGAGAATATTGAATATGGCATCAGATTTATGCTTGCACCTAGATCAAATAATGCATTGCTGATAAACAGATCTACAATTAGGCAAGTAATGGTAAAGCTTCCAGGATTTACTACTTTCTGTGGTAACTTGTTTTGCAAGAATACTGAATATTCTTTGTTTAATATCATAGTAGAAAGATCCTTTAACTTTTTTTATTAGTAAGTAAGTTCATGACTGACGTAAGGGTCAATCAAAAACCTAATTAAACTACGTAGATAGCGTAAGTAGGGTATCGTATCCACGGGGAATTTATGGTTAGCGTTAAAGAAATTAATTAAAACTAAATTATCTAAATTGGGGGTTTGTTTGTAGATTTAAAAGAAAACACAATTTGTCACGAAAAGTGTTATCAATATTAAGAAGAAGTAACCTTCACCCGGAATCCTGAATACCCGTTTTAATATAAAAATCCGTTTTCTGATTCAAAACACCACATAGACATGGCCTCGGAATTAATGAATTTGATTAGTTAATAGGGATAGTTTTTAAGATTCACTATGCAACCTAATAACCCGTTTGATTTTATCAATTACCCACCAATTTACCAACCCGCTAACAACGCAAGAAAGTTGCCAATACGCTTAATAAATGACAAGTAATTCAAACACAAGAAACGTTTACCAATAATCCAACACAAGTGGTCAAGCTGTACTAGTTACAAGAATCAGAAAAAAAAAACAGAAAATTATATCAAATCGTGTAAACGTTCATCCGGGCAGAAGTCACCGAAAGATTTAGCCGCTCATGCTTGTTGTCACCGCTTCGATTGTCATCCCGAATCGTTCCGAAATTCTTGAATAATTAATTAAAGGAAAAGAATGATGAAAAGTAAATTAGTCCGCCCCTCGATGTGTTGTGTGACGGCTGAAACACAATTGTCGAATATATATTAATCCCCCCAAAAGTCACTGACTTCCCTGTATTTAATCAACTTGCCGTCCAAAATAATTCCATCTGAAGCCTCCAATTCTCTAACCCCACCCACTTTTCTGACTTGTGGCCTATATTCTTTTAACTCTTTTGTCTTTTTTATTTCTTGTGTAATGGGCTCCCAACACATATAAATTCGATCAGCTTGATAATATGGCCCATCATTATCTCTTAAATTTGCCAACATATAATAAGTTGAAAGTCCACCAATTCAATATGCAAATTCTCTCGTTTCCTGCATTGGACTCCAAACAAACAACATTAATGGCTATTATAATTTTAATGTATATGATTTTTTAAATTGCAACATTTTCATATTTAGTTCTTTTGTTATTATTATAAAACCACTAATTTTAAATACTTTCTCTTTCTAAACCTCAAAGATATGAAACACTACAAAACAATATACTTTGAACTAGTATTGGTGCATTTTTATTATTTTTAGTATAAAATAGAATGTACCGAAAATGCACCGATCATAAGTCTTTTAAGAATTTAGCATACGTAGGCATTTGAACCAAGGCTTCCATGAATGGAAGATTAATATACATTTTTGTGAACATTTTAAGAAACTTGTTGTACGATTTTTTAAATTACTCTTTCGGTTGGCATCTAGGATATGGAAGTTTAGGTTTATATTCTTCTACTACCACCTTCTCCTTCTTTTCACTTAGTTGCTTAATTAACAACTCATCTTTCCCTTCAGTGATTGAATTATTAATCTCTTCTTGATGAGTGTTAAAGGAGGGGTTTCTATCCTTAGTGGTATTGTCGTTTCTCAAGGTAATAGTTTTTTCTTGAGCCTTTTCTCGTTTAATTTCCTTAGCAGTGAGTTGCAACAGAACTTTTTTGATGTTTTGAATTTCATATTTCTATTCGGTTTCTTGATCCTTGCTTCTATCTCCATTCTCTTGGATGCATAATGTATTCCATAATCATGTCTTGGATATTTATTCTCTTCTTTCTTAGTTAGAAAACACCTCCTTATGAATATCCGGTAAGAAAAGAATTTATGTTATCTCTCCAATTAACTATTGGTTTCCTCTTATCGGCTTTAAATACCTAAATTTGTTTCCTAAGAAGTCAACTTCCTTAGTTTGAGCGATCAGGCAGTCTTTAGTAGCATGAGATCCTCTACATGTGCTGCACATTTCCTTTTTATACATAAATTAATCAATTTGTGTTGTTAGTGCTTCAAGTTAATCAACTAAAGTTGATTTGTATTTAACTTGGCGAACTTAAGCTCTCCTTGAGGGTCTTGATTCTCTCTTAGATGGTAATCATTAGCAACGAGCGATCCTTTCAAAGAGGGTTTGAGCTGCAGAGGGAGTTAATTATGAGAATACTCCTCCTGCTATCGTATCTAAGTTTTGCCGAGATGGAACTCATAGTCCATTATAGATGTATTCATCATCATCAATGGCTCCATTGCAAGATGGGGGTAATTCCTTAAAAGCTCCTTGAATCAATCCTAGGCTTCTGAGAAACTTCCATCATTTTCTTGCTCGAAAACATATATCTTACTTCTCAATTGATTAGTTTTAGATGGAGAAAAGAACTTTGTCATAAATTTCTCAGCCATTTCGGTCCATGTAGTGATGGATCCAGGCGCTAGAGAACTAAGCCAAGAACGGGCTTTACCTATGAATGAGAATGGAAAAAATCGAAGTCCGACTACGTCATCGATGTTGTCAACTATTTTGAATGTATCAAAGAGTTTTAGAAAGACATTGATATGATCGTTTGGGTCTTCGCATGTTAGTCTAATGTACTAACACAAACGTTGAATCATCAAAATGATTTGAGGCGGAATCATGAAGTTATTCATAGGCACCTTTGGTCGAACGATGCTCGTTAGAATCGTGTCTGGAGGAGGATGAACATACTCCGTAATGGCTCATTCTACCATCTTAGTCTTAGGTCTAAGGTGTCACACCTCAACCAATGGCGGAATCATCGGAGTGGGACTAGTTCGAGATTGTAAGAGACTTCATAACACTATTTGTGACAATATTTAATTCAACCGATTTCATTTCATAATCAAATTGTCAAAACATTACAAGGAAATTCAAATAACAACATTGTTCATAACATAACATAACAAAATTGATATAACACTTTAACCTAAACGTCTAAGTGAGTATCTAGACATCATTGCTAATCTGTTTCATAGCATCATCAATCCTCAACCTGTAACATGTTTAAAATACAATTCAATGCAAAAACAAAGGCGAGTATACAAGTTTAAAAATAAGTATAAGTATAAGTTTGAAAGTTTAAAACGAATCCACATGGCAACTTAGTTTATACTAGAGCATCATACAAGGCATGCAATGTTTCTAGTCAACCCTCTGTTTACGAAAAATGATATAATTCAACATGACCTCTCGTTCACGGGTGGTGCGTTACTCCTATAGCGCAATACATGTCAAATGGAGGCTAGTAATAAGCTAATGACTATTGTATCACATAAGAATCACCCAAGTATAAGCATCAAAGTATAACAACATAGCATTCATGTATAAGGATTGTTTTCGTGTAAGTATAAAGATTAAAGTTTAAGTGTGATTTTATAATTTAACATGTTACACCCCAAAAGTGGTAAACATAAAAAAGGGGGTTTGCGAGTATACTCACGGTTTTGCAAGTCTTCAACGTGTGAATCCGCGAGTGTGTTGTTGTTAGAGGTAGGAGCACCAAGTCCTTCTATGTGAAGAAACAAAGTGTATGAGTATCGGAGAGTAATGGTAGATTAGAGATTTAAAGGTTAAAACATAAGAACATAAGCATATGAAAGAATTCATCTTTTTAACACAAAATACTTGATTGACACTATGAAACCCCAAGGGTTATAATGTTTTCATGAGTAGGACACTCATTAGAATCATAACAAGTTTTAGGTCTTAGATGATGTTAATCTAGTACTTTGACGAATGAACACAAATTCACCATCAAGGGTTCGAATGTTGGATAGTATATGTAAGTATTATATAGGTTATGTATTATACATTAATAAGTCTAATAGTTAAATAGTTCAAGCATGAGGTAGGAGGATGAATCCTCCATTTAGGAACCTCTTTAAGTGTCATAGAAATCATGTAGGAGGTAGGAAGAAAAGTCTTCCATTTAGGCACCTCTAAGTATTCACCACTACACTTGATGTTATGAACATACAAGGAGGGTCATGAACTTACAAGTAATACAAGAATATGAACAACTAATCTATGAGAAATCATCAAGCAATGTGTGGATTTTTAAGTAGGATAACCCAAGTTAATCCTAAATCACACAAACATCAAGTCTGGAACTTGAACATCACTTGTGGGTTAAACCCTTTAACAAAACAGAAAGTTTGTGAGGTTTATACCTCTGATTTTAAATGTCTCAACCTTATTTTTAAGCCTAACTAACCATAGAAGTGGTTATAAGCATAAGGACATAGGTTTGAGATGAGTTAGACTCAAGTTTAAACAAGTTTAGTAAAGATTTAATCAAAACAGAAACAGCAGTGAACTTTGGAGCCCTTTTGGCAGCATTCCATGGACTGGTTTTCTGTGAAAAACCCATGAAATCGAAGCTAAGGTTAATACAAGCACATAGGAAAAAGAATGAGGTAAATCAGACAAGAATTGAGTGAGTTATGCTCACTTTAGTGCAACTTGAAGAATCTGCTCGAACTTGTGTTTCCAGCAACTTTGTGAATGATTTGAGAGAGTTGTGAGGGTGTTTGTATAGTGAAAATGGCTTGGAGGCACTTGGGTTTATATATGGAAGGGTTTAGGGTTGTGTTAGTTGAGTAATTAATGTCCAAAACTCGTTCAAACTCAAGTTAAACCCGGAATCCCGCTCAAATTCGCGAGCTAAATTGGGATTTTGATCTGGGGAGTGGCTCGCTGGGAGTGAAGCCAGAGGGCTTGGTCCTTCGCGGCCTGCGACAAGTCGTGGCTGGGCGAAATCAAGTTTCAATTAATTATAAATTGACCCCTAGAGTTTATTAATTAGGGTTTTTAGGTCATTTAGGGGTTGTTTTCGACATTTAAGCAAAGTTTAAGGAAAAATTAAGTATGGAGAACATAAACCAAGTATAATTAAGCGTATGAATGTCATGGTTAAGTATCGTATACGATCAAAAGACGTTTTATGCATAAGTCTCACGTATTTGCAAGTTTAACACATAGTTTCCAAGAATTGTGAATAAGCATCAATTGTTTCACGAAATTAAATGTATGAGCATGTATAAAGTATATTTATCACGAAATTAAAGAAATACGAGTTTTATTTATGATCCAAGTCTCGGATTTTACAACGATTACAAAGAAAGAACGATTACAAGAACACAAGGCTTCCAAAAATAGAAATACACACAAGACTTTCTAATTATGGAAAGTACGAAAAAGCAGGGCGTTACAGTGTCCCCTCCTTTAGGGAATTTCGTCCCAAAATTTAGGAAGATGTAGCTAAAAGATGCGGATACTTCGTCTTCATGTCACTCTTGAGTTCCCAAGTAAATTCTACGCCACGTTTTCCTTCCCATCGAACCTTGACGAGAGGAATTTTACTGTGCCTCAATACCTTGACTCCTTGATCCATGATTTCGACGGGTTTTTCCATAAAATGCAAGGTTTCATTGACTTGGAGGTCCTCGAGTGGGACTTGAAGTCCTTCGTCAGCTAGACACTTCTTTAGATTGGATACGTGAAATACAGGGTGTACATTGTTGAGTTCTTTAGGCAGATCCAGTCTATACGCAACCTTGCCAATCCTTTCAAGAGGATCTTGAAAGGACCAACGTAGTGAGGTGCGAGTTTCCCTTTTCTTGCCGAATCGAACCATGCCCTTCCAAGGGGATACCTTGAGAAGTACGAAGTCACCTGTCTCGAATTCCAAGGGTTTGAGACGCTTGTCAGCGTAACTCTTTTGTCGGCTTCTGGCTTTCAGTAAGTTGTCTCGAACCTGTAAAATCTTGTCTGTTGCTTCTTGTATGAGCTCGGGACCAGTGAATTGAGATTCACCAATCTTGTGCCAACAAATAGGCGAATGGCACTTGCGACCATACAATGCTTCGAAAGGTGCCATTTGAATACTCGCATGATAACTGTTATTGTACGAGAATTCGACGAAAGGCAAGCGTGAATCCCAGTTTCCCCCAAAATCTATTACGCAGGAGCGAAGCATATCCTCTAAGGTTTGGATAGTGCGCTCGGTTTGATCGTCAAACTGAGGATGAAAAGCGGTGCTAAGGTTAAGAACAGTACCCATAGCAGATTGAAAGGTTTGGCAAAGACGAGACATAAAACGGGCATCACGATCGGAAATGATGTCAATGGGGATACCATGACGACAGATGATCTCATCAATGTAGATTCTAGCCAATTTCTCGACTTAGAAATCTTCACGAATGGGAAGAAAGTGAGCTGATTTGGTCAATCGATCAACGATCACCCAAATACTGTCATGACCAGAAGTAGTACGAGGAAGCTTGGTGATAAAATCCATAGCAATGCTCTCCCATTTCTAGACAGGAATCTCTAGTTGTTCGAGTAAGCCAGAGGGACGTTGATGTTCAGCTTTTACCTTCGAACAAGTGAGACATTTTGCAAAGTAAGAGGCGATATCCCTCTTCATCCCAGGCCACTAGTATGACATACGCATATCCTAGGACATCTTGTCAGCGCCAGGATGAACGGAATACTTCGATTTGTGTGCCTCCTTCATCAGAAAGTCTCAAAGGTTTTCGCGATTAGGAATATAGATACGATTGAGATAGTATAGAATACCATTGGATTTAGACACGAGATCTTACTCCACAGCACCTCGTATCTCAATAGAGAGACTACCTTTGTTAATAGAGGCATATTGTGCTTCGCGAATACGATTTTGAAGATCGTTAACGAGTTGGAGACAACCAATACTCTTCACATGAGTTTTTCGACTGAGAGCGTCGGCTACTACATTCGCTTTACTAGGATGGTAGCGAATTTCGCAGTCGTAGTCGTTTAATAATTCCACCCAACGACGTTGACGCATGTTCAGTTCTTTTTGGTTGAAGATATGTTGAAGGCTCTTATGGTCGGTGAAGACCACACACTTAGTACCATAAAGGTAGTGTTGCCAAATTTTCAACCCAAAAACAACTTCGCCAAGTTCAAGGATGTGAGTAGTGTAGTTTTTCTCATGTATCTTGAGTTGTCTCGATGCGTAAGCGATAACCTTGTCACGTTGCATAAGGACACAACCAAGACCAAGGTTTGAGGCATCGCCGTACACGACGAAGTCGTCGTTACCATCAGGAAGCGCCAGGATTGGAGCATTACATAGCATGTCCTTGAGCGTTTGAAAAGATTCCTCTTGTTCGGGACCCCAAACAAAAGGTTTCTCTTTTTGAGTCAAATAGATCAAAGGAACAGCGATCTTCGAGAAGTTAGAGATAAAACGACGATAATAACCAGTGAGACCAAGAAACGAACGAATTTCATACGGAGATTTAGGTGCGATCCAGTTCTTCACAGCTTTGATTTTAGCGGGGTCAACGTGAATACCAAGTTCGTTGACAGTATGACCAAGGAATTGAACCTCTTTTAACCAAAATTCACACTTGGAGAATTTGGCGTATAGACGTTCAGTACGAAGAAGTAGAAGGATAAGACGCAAGTATCGCTCATGCTCTCCTTGTGTCTTGGAATAAATGAGGATATCGTCGATGAATACGATCACGAAACGGTCCAAGTACGCTTTGCACATGTGGTTCATCAAATCCATGAAGACAGCAGGTGCGTTGGTCAACCCAAAGGGCATGACCACGAACTCGTAGTGACCATATCGTGTACGAAAAGCGGTCTTAGGTATATCTTCTTCGAGGACTCGAAGTTGATGAT
>JARYGA010015203.1:0-22930 GCA_030545235.1 Helianthus tuberosus | reverse complement strand
CCCCAGCCCCCCTTTTTGTTCGTTTTGTACCATTAATTATTCTGAAAGTTTCCGATTTTTTTAGACACAACTATGTGGATACCTAAAGAAAAAACAACAACTAATACAAGCCATCATATTAGGGGCGTCTGCGAGCAACAATTGATAACAGTTTAGGCGACGTACAAACTTCGACCTACTTATGGGTCAACAACTGGGGAAAATTCACAAGTATGGAATGGCGCAACCGGGTGATGTTTGACTTGGTTGTGTAATAGTCACACACCGATTTCCGGTGGGCCCAGACTTAGGGTCACGTGACGATAAGAGAACGGTTATCACAATGTGCAGCTGAAGATAGTGATATCCCAAAGGTAGGATCCAATAACAATGAAGTAGAGACTATTTTAGGTCTCTAGCCAAGGAGTTGCAAATTCCATGGTTTGTGACAAAGCACTATCCAGCCTACTTCGTTATTCGTAACATGTAGATTAATCTTTAAAAAATATGTCAGCTTTCCCTGGTAAATACAATTAACCGACTAATTTTGTAAAATATTTTATAAAATTATTTGAAATATTTATCATGAGGACCCATAGGAAATCACCAAATATTCTTTGGGATATTTTTCTTGTCACTAGTTTTACATGCTTATCAATACAGTCGGGAACCAGAATCATATGCCGGTCATTTGCTACAATATTGCTATAACGATTATGGTATACACCACCTTTAATACAACGTCTTACGGGCGTATGTCTACCCCGACGCGTATTTTATATGGCCATACCTCATTGATGAGTTGGGACGCTTGGACACGGAAGTATTAATCCCCAAGTGTTTAAGCTATCAAGCAATCAAGATTAAATCAGATTCTTATATTTATGAAATCATTTGCCCATTTATATAATACCCGCTCTAAGAGGCATATCCAAAATTTTAAATAAAATAGGCTAAGAGTACTTACATGTGTTAGTTGCATTCTCACAGTATATTTGGTTCTCGTAGAACAACCGAATTCAAAGTTATTAACTCAGGTGTAATTTACTGGAGGGCTCTATAGTCTAGAATGAATGGAAATATTACCCTATAGAATGTTCACGGGTCTTATATATCCTTTGGACTTTGACCGGTTACTTAGAATTATAGTCGGTTCCGCTAGATAATGCGTTTACCGGATAAAATATGGTTTATGCCCGTCCGAGTGCACGGCCTCGTTGGATACATGTTATTTAACCAAACATTCTGATTTAGCATGGTTTTGAAATCATTTGACCCGATTCAACAAGTATATATATTTTATATTATTTAAACTCTGCGTATGCGTAAATACGATATCGGGTGGTCGAATAGGTCTATGACGAGTCCGATGTGTCAAGGAACATTTTATAATGTAATATAACCAGTCTTGAGGTTAGATTATGTACTATATGGATTTAAAATCATTTTTATACCAAAAGGGCATTTTCGACCTTTTTAAAATATATAACTTTGACTCGTCAATTGACTCATCAAACGACATGACCAAAAATGTATAATCACAAGAGGTTATACTTTATATTATTATGTCCATAATGACGGGCTTGATCGGGTTCTAAGGTAGATCAAACGGGTCAGAATCGAAAGTCAAAGTAAAAGTCAACTGCTTGACATCCGACATGGAATTGAAGGCTAAACTGATCATGACGAGTTGGACATGCCAAAATAAATTATATAATGTTATATAAACTCTTATGATGCCAAAAATTATAGTTTAGGTACTTAAAAGATCATTCATCGTAAAATGCAAAGTTTATATTTTTTTTATTTTTTAACTTTTATTTAAGACATGTTTGACTCTTCATTTCGACTACTAAACGTGTTGATCATAGGGTATAACCACAAGGGATTAAAACCCTCATTATTATGATCACGTTGCAAAGTTCAGTTTGAACTTTGACTTGACCAGAATGGTCAGAACTGAAATTTAAAGCAAAAGTCAATTTGCTTGACTTTCGGCTAATAAGTAGCCTATAAAATGAAATAGATGTTGGGTGTCGAATCCAGCAAATAAATATAAAATAAACCTACTTGACACACTAAAAATAGTATGAATAGAAGTCAGGTTCGTGTCCACAGGGATACAGATTAACTAGTTATGCCAAAACGTTTTAGACACCGATGCAGTTGTTTTGAAAAGGGGTTTTTAATTTAGACTAAAATTTAATAAAAACAAATTAACACGATTAAATTGTCCGGAAATTCAGATGTTAAATACTAATTCCAACACTAAGGCAATTTCTTGATTTGATTCGACTTACGATCATCAACAATTATGGTGCAATGATCCTTAATTAAACGGTTTGTATCAATATTAGACGTCACGCCGTTCGAACATCCACTCCATCTAAAGTCTAACCAAGCGCAATTCGTTGATTAGAGCCAAGCCGCTACTCTAAGCTCACGTCGTTCAGATCTTAGCGTGCAGGTTGCGTGATAGAAATATCGATTATAATTAAACACTCACGCCGTTCAGAATGTTTAACTAGATTGTATGATTCTGTAACGAAACCGAGTTCATAGACAACCACAGCCCGTTATGTGTTCCTTTTATTAAAAATCAAAACTGGTTAAGGTTTTAAAACTTGATGAACTTTATTAGAATAATTAACAAAGTGGCCAGTTTCATTAACAAACTAATATATATCCGGTAAAATATCCAGATTTAAGATCAAGAAACACACAAACAAACCATTCAATAATTGGATCTCATAAAAGTTTCACATAAGTTTACAAATCAAAACCAAAGAAAACAAACCCTAGTGTCAGAATTAAATTGATTTAGCCGGACATTACGGCTAAATCAATCAAAATATATAAAAATCTGAACTTACAAAACCCATAATTAAATCTCTTAAAACTGACAATCCTGTTACTTTCTTCGATCTCGTAAGCCGTCGTCCAAAAATCCTTCTTTTTTATTGTGATGTGATGATCTCCTTTTATTCTCTAAAATCCCCACCACCGACTTTCTTTTGTTGCCAACTAGGTGATGCCCCGTCCGCGTTGCAGGGCGATGGCCGAATAATTCTCAACCAATGAAAAAAACAGTACCATAGTTTTGTTAGAAATAAAAAGTAAAAAGATTGTTAGACAGCTCTTTGACACGAATTTTAGCTGGGGGCAAAGTCATATTTTTATTTCTACTTGGGGGAAAAATCGATTTTTTTTCCCGATGGTAAAATCCTAATTTTTAGCTAGGGGGAACCATATTTTTATTTTGCACTGGGGGCAAAAACGTAATTTTGAATTGAGGATGATATCGTAATTTTGAACCGAGTGGAAATTCATAAATTTTAGTTGGGGGTAAAAGCATTAATTTATTTTGAACTGGGCGCAAATACGTAATTTTAAACTGTGGGCAAAACCGTAATTTTAAAGTAGGTACAAAACAATAAACTGATGTAAAATTGTAATTTTGAGCCGGGGGGAAAACAAAATTTTATTTTGAACTGGGATGAAAACGTAATTTTGGCTGAGGGTATGTAACACCTCGAAAATTCACGTCCTATAATGTGTTGACACGTGTCATAAGTTTGACCGTGTGAAAGAATGTTATGAAAGGACTAATGCTGACAAACATGAAAAGTATATGAAAATACGAGTTCTAAATATCAACAGTGAATAAATATATTGTACATTAACCTTGCATGATGTTTATATCACCAAACGAATAAATCATGGATCATACGAAGCTAAAAGTGAGAGATTACAAACCACAGGAGTTAAATGTGTCAACATGTTTAAGTAATACCTCTGAGTGACCTTTTGACAAACCCGAAGCTTTGTAACGGTTAATTATGCTCACTAGAATGCACGATATAAAAATCATAAGGTTTCGTTATCGTATGAGAAAGTTATGATCAAATTCGTATGCGAGGGGTTAAAGCGTTAACGTTGAAAGTTATGACTTTTCGGGTTAACCAGAAGTGTCCAGGGACTTGGCAAAGTGGGTATAAGTCCTAAGGCCCTTGTAGGTAAATATGGAGGGCTCAAAGTGCAAATTATAAGCTTGGTTGCCCTTTCGAAGAGCCAAGGGTCAAATACGCAAAAACTAGAAAATGTAAAATCTGTATACGGGGTTCAGGCGGGCCGCGTAAGACACCTTAAGGTCTTACGCGGGCCGCGTCAGACCATCAGATACAGAAACTTCGGACAGAAGCCTGTAAACGCGCTCAACCGACCTTTAACTGATATTTGCACATTGTGGGCGACCCCTAAACAGTTCCTAGAGCACTAGGGACACTTGTGGGTAAGTTATGGTCAGTGATAGACTTAGATGTCAACATATTGTGGTGATTAATTCACTATAAAAGGGCCATGAGTTGCAACCAAGTTCTTCACACTTTCCTTCAGCTTTCTGATCATTTCTGGAGCTCAAGTCTTCTCTCAAAGTGATCACTAATCAAGCTTAGGACTTCAGTAAGTTGCTAATTCTTTCTTAATTAAGTTTTAGCTTAGTTTTAGCTTAAAAGTCAAACTGTCGTAATTAACGGTTGACTTTAAGATTAATCACTAATGGTCCAGTGATTAGTCGAATTGAAAGTAGTTATAAGTTGGTAATTATGTGGGTAATAAACCCTTAAAAGGGTTCCCCCTGATTCCCACTCTAACTAGGTCAAATGTCGGGTCAAACTTGTGATTAAAAAGTCAACAGGATACTTAGTTTCTAATTTATGCATGATTAGCAATGTAGAACACATACAACCTGTTTGATCATTAATATAACTTGGTAATTAGTGTAAGAACATGTCTAAACGTGTTCAACCCGACAATTTACTGTTTGGACCCGGTTCGGAACCGGAAGTCGCATAGTTTGACTTCTGGTTTGACTTTCAGTTCTGACCCGTATTGGTATGATTTAGAAATACTTAAGAGCTTCATTTGGACCAGGTTACATGCTAGTATAACCCTCTGTGATTATACACCTTGGTTCATTAGTTAACCAATTAATACGCATGATTCCGTTAATTGCTCATATGTTGACCATTATGCCCTTTTCACCTTAAAATGTGTTTTGTGAAAATGTAAAAGTGTAGAAACCTTAGCTACTGATATATAAACTTGTATGCGAAATTTGATATCAGTTTGAGGTGTAGATTGAGAGTTATGCTCATTAGCGTAATTAAGAAGCTTTATGTTAATTAAACGGCGTAATTAGCGTATAGCCTAGTTAAGCCTACTTTTTAATATCAAACTTATTACCCACTGATGTAATATATTATTTTGGGATTTTTGAAGATTTTTAATTAATTTTAGGCTGAGCATAACTCATAGTCGTAGGCTTAATCCGGTAATTGTCGGTTTTGTCCTTACGGGCCATAAAATGAGTTTTACATATCTAAACGACTCCAAACCTTTTGCTACTGATTACATATGATAAATAAATTATTTTAAGCCTTCTGGAATAATAAAAATATCAGCTTTATATATAGAACCCGGAAACGGCTTCTAATCGCCTTATTAAGCGTTTTTAGCGCATAGTATGTACTAAGACTATTTTAAACATACAAGGGTGATACCTACTGATATTTGAGGTAAATTATAATATTTTAACAGTAAGCAAAAGTTGTTAAACTCAGACTTCAGTTTTGAGCTTTTCGGCTTATGTGAAATTACCAAAATGCCCCTACGGTGCATAATTTGGTTATAATTGATAAATTTCACATATATACTTTACCCTACTGATATAACTTAGCAAATTGATTATCTTTGCTGATTACATCAGACCTGTAACTCAGGATATTACTTAAACTCTTTTATCACCTTATAAATGACCAAACTACCCCTTCGGGGCATAGTTTGTGTTTAAATTCATTTCGGGCATAATAAATGATATCTTACTGATGTCACAATATATTTGGAGCATATTAACTTAGGAAACCTGTAAATGGCTCTCATTACTACCCGTCACGCTTATTACGCGTTCGGTTCGGTTTATGTAACTAGTTTACATAAATTAGCCGAAACGGGTCAAACCTCATCGGTTTTATCTCAAAATCCAGAATGTGTATAATATACCCATATTAAACAAGTCTTCAAACTTGTTGGGTCCAAAACACATTCTATCCGGTCATCGCTTAATCGTGCGTACGAACCGTATCTTTGAAACTAACCGGTCTAAGCTTAAGCTTAATTAAAGACCCGTTAGGATTCTAATAGGTTATTATAAACCTTCGTTCCAGATTAGGAGTACCAGTAAAAGCTACTTGCGTTTGCTTATTGTGAATTATACTTTGCTCAGGTAAATACTTTTAACTTATTTTCCCTATACGGGCTTGGGTTACGGTATATAGAATACCGCTTGGTCGGGTAGCAAATCTTCCATCGTTAGGTGGTTAATTGAATAATTTGATCGGCCCGTTTAAACAGTCTTGTTTACTTCAAAGCCTTTGGGGGGTTAATGACCATGTCCCGGATATCCTTGACATCATTTTACGAAATGGCCACGACTTAAGCGCGGGGTGTAGGCGTACACCCGTCAGTGCACAAAAGAATAATGTGGTGTGTCTATTGATCTTTAACCTGGTACGTCCGGGCTACTGAACGCATAAGGAACATGTAATTCGTTCACAAGATTATATAATTAAATAATTCTCCCAAGTTATAAAATGTTTGTGCCACGTGCATTCAAATCAATTTTAAATCATTTTCCAAAATGAGTCGGTTGAATGTATTTACCAGTGTAAACTGACGTATTTTCCCAAAAAGATTAAATGCAGGTACTAAACGTAATTGGCTAGATTGTCTCCTTAGCATCAATAAAGAGTCTCGCAAGCTTAAGATGCCTGAAGTCTGTTGAACTATTATTTCCATTTTACTTTCGATCCGTCTGTGGATAAACAATCGACAGTTGTGATACATGATATTACAATATTTATTGGGTTGAAATATATCTTACAATTTGCTTCCGCTGTGCATATTAATTATTGTGTTGTTTGACTATTATGTTGCCAACCACGTCACGATACTCCCCACCGGTTCCACCGGTGACGCGGGGAATCCGGGGTGTGACAGGGTAAAAGCGTAATTTTTTTACCGAGTGCGAAATCGTATTTTTTTGCTCAAGGCAAAAGGGTAAATGTATTTTGAAGCTGAGGCAAAACCGTATTTTTTAACTAGGGACAAAAACGTAATTTTAAAGTGGATATAAATAAAAAACTAGTTGGTCCAATGGGTATTGCAAGGCGCTTATTTGAACCAATGGCAGAGAAACACTATTTCAGGACAAAAACGTAATTTAAAAATATGTATAAAATAATAAACTGGTTGGTTAAATGAGGGAGAGGTAGCTACCCATTTGAACCAATGGCAGGGTGATACTATTCCCTGCCATGTGGTTTGTATATGGTGAAAATGAAAATTACCGGCCCAACGTCCAGCCCACAAGATTTTGATGTCCATGACCCACCTTGACTTTATTGATTACCACCTTTCAAACTTAAGCCCAACGAATTTCTTTCTTTTGTTTCACCTCAATATTAACTAGTTTAATACCCGTCCATTGGACGGGTTACGCTAAGGTAACAGACAAAGACAATGTATATTGATGGTGTTTCGGTTTCCTTCTCCTTTTCCTCTTTTCCATCTCATATTTGAAAATACTACAACCATCGAACTTTTCTTTTTTTTTCTTTTAAAACCAGTGAAACGTATTTTGAAAAAACATTATCCAAACACTACAAAAATGACATATTAAATTTTAAGAAGTCAAAAACTTAAAAGCAGCTCAAAATAAACAATCACAAACTCACACATTAAGTGAACACAAAACTAAAGTGGGGATGAGCGAATACCAATCCCGGCCCGACACCGATAATCCCCATCCCGAAATTTCATGAATACATGATACCAATACCGAAACATGTCGGTTCGGTACGGTATCAGTATTTTGAGGGAAAAAGTCGGTATTTTACCGATACCACACCGTACCGATACCGAAAAAACCAAACTGTGGATACCATTTCCGATACCGAAACATGTCAGGATCAGGATTATCGGTATCAGGATCGGGATGAGATCAATATTTTATACCATTTGCTCATGCCCAGTCTAAAGAATATTATAAACAAAATCACCATTTTTTAATTTATATACAAAAATACAATTTACCCTTATTGGTAAACATCAACCTCAACCATTTATAACAACCTACCCACCACTTCCTTTTCTCGATACACCTCAACAGACTTTTATAGCACCCACCCACCACTTCCTTTTCTCGATACACATCAAGTCTCCCTCAACCCATCAGATCAAAACACAAAGAGAGAGAGAGAGAGAAGAAACATAGAAATTACGACACAGAGAAGCCGGTGAACTTCCGATCGGCGAGACCACTCCGGCAAGTGCACATCTTCAACTGCTAAAGTGAGGAAAGCTGCAAAGGTCAGATTCGTATATGGCATAATTAGGGTTTCGTGGTTGGGTTGTGATCAGAAAAAACAATGGACCTTCATTTAATTTTGTTTTTGTTGATCTGGGTTCTTCAATACACAGAGAGAAACTTGTTTCTTGGGGTTTCTTTTTTTTTTTTCCTTTTTATGCTTATTAATACTATTATTTTTTGTATGTAGATCACTGTTTAAAGTTTGAAAAAGTGTTAATACGATTCTTAGATTTGATATTTGTTCCTGTTGTACGCCTTTGTGAGCATATTTAAGTATCAAAATCGTTTATATCTTGTGTTTTTACATGAAGAATCTTATATGTGACATATCGACTACTATTTGTGAGGCCAAGCTTTATGTGATGAAAGAATATGAACAATTTTGTTGCTTTTGATCATATTGAAGTTATGACTAATTATAAATAGTTGTTTGATTTTTAACTAAATACATGTTAATAATTTCCTGTTGATACATTATATATGAGTGTTCTAATACTTATGTGCTTATTGAATAGTTGAACTTGCTTCTTTTGATCATCAGTGTATAGTTAGTAAGATTGTTTTTTTTTCAGGTGCATAAATGTGTTTTAACTGTGTCTACATGGTTAAGTATTATGCATTTGTGTCTACTTTGATGTTTGTTTTTAATTGTTGTTTAAGAACACACCTTGTTGAGGGGTTTGAAGCTGAGAACACACCTTCACAAGATTCTGGGCAAAGACTTTTGTTTAACTTATTCTAAACCCACAAAGCTTTTAACTTGATACATACTACTATACTAATAGTTGTAATGAACTGAATAAAGTTTATACAGGAAATACAAGAATGAACTAAAGTTTAACTTATTAACTAAAGAAGAAAAAATACGCAGTTTTAATATTTGATCAACAGTGAAAAAAAAAATAACATCAGCCATTAAGAAAAAAAGGTTCATTCGTTCATTTCTTCATCACAGTAGGTATAAAAATATATACCAGTACATGAATTTCGGTGTCACACCCCAACCGATGGCGGAATCATCGGGGCGCGGCACTGAGCGAAACAGATTGTCCAGAAGTTTCCATAACAACTATCATTACCATTCAATTTAAGTTAACATGTCCCATACCATGTCTCAAATAGCAAACAAGTTATTACAAACAAAGACTAAACAATATTCTGTTCCGACAACTCAGATTTAAACATAACAATTTATTCGTTGGTTTCTAGGACTCCAGTTCCTAGCTTCAATTTCATCACAGCCCGAGAAGCATATAAACAACCTAGGCACCGGTCACATACGTTAAAATAAAGTCAATACATAAAATGTAAAGGTGAGCATACAAGTTTGATAATAGCATATAGAGTTCGAATTCGTTTACGCATAACCAGCACGTACACACAGTGAAATGAAGCACGTTAGTTATCGACATAGATCCATCGATACCAATGACTGAATAGATTCGATAACGTAACGATAAGTGGCGCGTAAAACAGTACAAAGTGAGAGTGATTAGGATGGCTGATCGTGCGGATCAGCTATCCGTGAGAGGGAGTCATCCGTGCGCGTGACCCATCTGTGCGGATGGTGATGCGTGCGGATGGTGATCCATCCGGATAAGCTATCCGTGCGTATGACTGTCCGTGCGGATGGTAATCCGCGCGGATTAGTTGTGCGTGCGGATGACTTATCCGTACAGACGAGTTGTTCGTGCGGATAAATGTTCAAGTGGATTGTTTCTTCCTAAAATGTGTTGGTGTATGATGGCTTGTGCTTTGGAGTTTTCGTTGTAGCATTTAGGAACCAAATAAGTGTTTCTACCTTTCAAGCCGGTCGCGCGGACGACAATCCATGCGTATGGTAGTCCGTGCGGACGGTGGTGATCCGTGCGGACAGTCTGTGCGCGCGGGCAGGGACCATCCGTCCGGGTAGTCTGTCCGTGCGTACGACTTGGCCGTGCGGATGAACATTGTTTGAATTTTAGTTTAAGGCCTTAGTATCTCATGATCCGAAGAGTAATCCATTCAGAGGTCGTCTGTCCGGATTGTTCATTCGTCGATACTCAAACCTTGTTTGGAAAGTGGGTCCCAAGGGTAGCTCGTCCGGGTGGCAATCCGTCCGGATGACCTGTGCGTGCGGATGGTAATCCGTGCGCACAACTTGTCCGGGTGGCAATCCGTCCGGATAACCTGTGCGTGCGGATGGTAATCCATGCGCACAGCTTGTCCGTGCGGACAGTCTCTGGTCTGATTGTCCCGTTCGTCTACTCTTGGTTTCTGTTGTCGTTTATCGAGACGTTCTGATTACGTGGCAACCACTTGGAATTGTATTCTCACCCGCGTGACTAGACCGGTCAGGAACCACCCTAACTCGGCCTGTCGGCGACACAGAACGGTCATTCCGGTTGACCCCGAAATCAGTTGTCTGTGGGTAGGATTCCAGATCTGGAACTAGTGCATCACTATTATCGAGTAGAGACTAGAACCGATCTGATTCGTACTGATTCTTAAGGGAAAAAGAAGGAGAGAACTTAGGTTTATTTCTTTCAACTCTTTTATCCTTAGAAAAGGTTAGATCTAGGTGAGGTTATTGTGAAATCTTGTAGAAATCGTTTAGATCTGAGTTATTCTTGGTGGAATGAGGCAAGCTTGAAGTTCATAAGAACTTCATGATGACGTCACCCGAGAATACCTCAAATCCGGATGATTTCGTGGTTAAAAGTGAAGATTTGAAAGATGGAAATGTGTAGAATTGTGTAGTGATCAAAGATGTACAAGAATTAGTGCATGATCTTACCTGGATTGAGAGAAATCTGAGAAAAAGTGAAGAATGCGTGCGGTTCGGACGTCACTTGCCAAAAGTGGAAAAAGTGGAGAGTGACCCGTGTATTTATAGGATGCCAAAAAGGGAAAGGGGTGAGCCGTGCGCATGGCACGCACCCGGGTAGGCTATCCGTGCGGACTGGTCATCCGTGCGGATTGACAATCCGTGCAGATTGGCAATCCGTGTGGATTGGCAATCCGTGCGGATGCCGCCTGCTTTGGTGTGTTCGGCGTGATGTTGCTTCGGTTTCGATTTGCGAGCGATTCGATAGGGTTTCCTAGTCAAATTACTTTCAGTCCCAATTACTTCTTATAGGGTTCGACTCGGAATTTGGGTTCGGGTTCGTTTACATTCGAGTTAGACTTCGAGTTCGATTGAGTTCGCTTGATTATCATACATAAAATAAAATAAGCATGCACAGGTAACACGTAAGGCACACACACACGTATAACTAACAAGTACATGTACAGTTCGAGTTACGGTTCGATGTCGATTTATTAGCATAGCTTGATTAACTTTATCGCATTGTTACTTCCTATCCTTCACAGTCGTAGGTCGATTGAAATATGGTAAACACGATTCGATTATTGTGATGTACGACATTTACTCCACATAATATAATTAAAATAGAAACATTTCTACGAGTCAAGTCGCGCGAAATCGGTCGTTGACTTTGGCCTTGACTTTGACTTTCACTCGTGAAAACACGGGGTGTTACAGCCTCCCTTTGTTTAGGGAATTTCGTCCCGAAATTAAGCTGGAAGCCGTAACTAACCGTGGATCACAGGTGAGAGTCTTTCGTTCGGACCATTGAAAATCGTCAAATTAGTCGGGATTTTACGGTTAAAATTGCTGATTTTAAGATATGATGTGCGAAAACACCTGATCTAAAAGCCTATAAAGTTTTAGATTTCAATTCGAAGCCGTTTGTGAGAAATTTGAGTATTGTAGGTCCGGATTAATCTCCGATTCGATTGCGTAACAATACGTTCGACGTGCGGAATCCATGAACGTGTGTGACTAGACGTAATCGTAACGGAGTCAAAACCGATTCTACAAATGGTATCTGAGCAGGAGTTCGGTTGCTCAAATTTGAGCAATTTCTTCATCTTTCTTACATGTCACGTTTTTCTCTGAAAATTGCTAAATTAAACGCATACAATAACCGTGATTCTATTGATTATGATAACGTGTACAAAACACTAGAATCACTTTGCCACTTTCTTTCTCTACTTTCTCTTTCTAAGCATCAAATGAGCAAAAGTCTCTAAACTAACCCTAAGGGTTCTATTTATATGCCAAGGATATAAGGAGTCTCTCCTTATTTACAAGTATGCCACCTTGCCTTTCTTAACCGGTCATTACTCCTTCGTTAAACAAATGTGGATACTTTGCCTTCATGTCGCTTTCGAGTTCCCAAGTGAACTCCGCGCCTCGTTTGCCTTCCCATCGGACTTTCACAATAGGAATGCGTGAGCGCCTGAGTTCTTTGGTTTGGCGATCCATGATCTCGACAGGCTTTTCCACGAAGTGTAATGTTTCGTTCACTTGCAGATCATCTAGAGGAACATGTAAGTCGTGGTCGGCGATGCACTTTCGGAGGTTTGACACGTGGAAAGTCGGATGGACATTGCTAAGTTCCTCCGGTAATTCGAGTCTGTAGGCGACTTTTCCGATCCTCTCCAGAATCTTAAAAGGCCCCACATATCGAGGCGCGAGTTTCCCCTTCTTGCCGAATCGGACTACACCCTTCCAAGGTGACACCTTTAGGAGTACGTAGTCACCAACGCCATAGTCACGGGGCTTGCGCTTTTTATTGGCGTAAACTTTCTGTCGATCCCGAGCTTTCGCTAGGTTGTCCCGAATTTGGAAAATTTTGTCCGTCGTTTCTTGTAGCAGCTCCGGACCGGTTAATTGCGAGTGACCGATCTCGTGCCACACAATAGGCGATCGACATCTTCTTCCGTATAAGGCCTCGAAAGGTGCCATCTGGATGCTAGCTTGATAGTTGTTGTTGTACGAGAATTCGACTAACGGGAGGTGTCTATCCCAATTACCACCGAAGTCTAGAACACACGAACGGAGCATGTCCTCAAGCGTACGAATCGTTCTTTCAGTCTGACCGTCGGTTTGTGGGTGGAACGCAGTACTTAGATTAAGCGTTGTACCGAGTGCCGTTTGAAACGTTTCCCACAATCGTGAAGTGAACCGAGCATCACGATCAGAGATGATGTCACGAGGCGTCCCATGTCGGCAAATGATCTCGTCGGTGTAGATTCGGGCTAATCATTCTACCTTGTAGTCTTCTCGTATTGGTAGGAAGTGAGCTGATTTAGTCAAGCGGTCAATGACAACCCAAATGCTGTCGTGACCTGATGACGTGGTTGGAAGCTTGGTTACGAAATCCATAGCTATGCTCTCCCACTTCCACATGGGAATTGGTGGTTGTTCGAGCAAGCCAGAGGGTCTTTGATGTTCAGCCTTGATTCTAGCACAGGTTAGGCATTTTCCGACGTAGAGTGCGATATCCCGTTTCATACCCGGCCACCAGTACCTATATCGAAGGTCATGGTACATTTTTTCAGCACCGGGATGAATAGAGTATCGGGATTTGTGGGCTTCATCCATGATAATCTGTCGCAGGTTGGTTTGCTTGGGAATCTAAATTCGGTCTAAGAAGTGGAATATCCCATTTGATTTGCTCACAAGCTGGGCTCTATCGTGGTAGATTCTTTCTTTCTTCAAGGTGCGTTCGTTGAAACATGCATGTTGGGCGTCGCGAATGAGAGCTTCGAGGTTGTGCTGGGCTTGAACATTTCGAGTGCTAAGTAGGTAGCTCTGTCTGCTAAGTGCGTCGGCAACAACATTTGCCTTGCCTGGGTGATAACGAATCTCACAGTCGTAGTCGTTGAGAAGTTCTACCCATCGGCGTTGACGCATATTTAGTTCCTTCTGATTAAAGATGTGTTGTAAGCTCTTATGATCGGTGAAGATCGTACACCTTGTACCATACAGGTAGTGTCGCCAAATCTTTAATGCAAAAACAACTGCGCCTAGCTCGAGATCGTGGGTTGTATAGTTCTTCTCGTGGATTTTGAGCTGACGAGATGCGTAAGCTATGACCTTGTCTCGTTGCATTAGGACACAACCGAGACCAAGGTTAGAAGCATCACAGTAGACAATGAAATTATCGTTTCCGTCGGGTAGCGTGAGAACAGGAGCATTGCAAAGCATTTGTTTGAGGGTTTGAAAGGCAGACTCTTGTTTGGTTCCCCAGAAAAAAGGCTGATCCTTATGAGTGAGAGAAGTGAGTGGTACAGCAATCTTCGAGAATCCTTCGATAAATCGTCGATAATAGCCCGCTAGTTCGAGGAATGAGCGGACTTCAGTCGGGTTCTTAGGCGTAACCCAGCTCTTAACAGCTTCAATCTTCGCAGGATCGACGTGAATACCCTGACTATTTACGATGTGACCCAGAAACTGAACCTCCCCCAACCAAAACTCGCACTTGGAGAATTTGGCGTAGAGTTGGTTCCCCTGGAGCAACTCGAGAACTAAACGTAGATGTTGCGCGTGTTCGGCTCTCGTTTTGGAATAGATCAAGACATTGTCGATGAACACGATGACGAAATGGTCTTGATAGGGTTTACACACTCGATTCATCAGATCCATGAAAACTGCTGGTGCATTGGTTAGGCCAAAAGGCATGACAACGAATTCGTAGTGGCCGTAACGAGTGCGAAACGCGGTTTTTGGTATATCCTCCTCTTGTATACGCAGCTGATGATATCCAGAACGTAGATCGATCTTCGAGAAACACGTAGCGCCTTGTAGCTGATCAAACAAATCGTCGATTCGAGGCAGAGGATAGCGGATCTTGATAGTCAACTTATTCAATTCCCGGTAGTCGATGCACATCCGGAACGACCCGTCCTTCTTTTTGACGAAAAGGACTGGTGCGCCCCAAGGAGAGGTGCTCGTGCGAACAAAGCCTTTTTCAAGCAATTCCTGGAGCTGGGTTGAGAGTTCGCGCATTTCGGACGGTGCGAGTCGATAAGGAGCTCTGGCGATAGGATTAGCTCCAGGAATGAGATCAATGCGAAAATCAATATCACGCTTAGGAGGTAGTCCGGGAAGATCCTCTGGAAAAACTCGAGGAAATTCTCGAACCACAGGAACGTCTTTCACTTCCTTCTTCTCTTTCTTTTCCTTCTCCGCTGCTACAATGTTAGCCAAGAAAGCTCTGTATTCCTTGCGGAGATACTTGCTAGCTTGTAGACATGACATAAGCTTGAGACCCTTCGAAGTAGTATCACCATAAACGCACAATGAATCACCATTTGTGAGCGAAAAACGAATCATCTTATCGAAGCACACAACTTCGGCATGGTTTTCGCGAAGAAAGTCCATGCCTACTATGACATCAAAGCTTCCTAGTTGCATTGGAATGAGATCGATTGAGAAGATGTGATTGTTGAGCTCGAGAGTGCAATCACGAATAACAGAGTTTACAGCGACGGTTCTTCCAGTAGCGACTTCAACATCGAATGCAGAGGAGAGTCGAGAACGTTTACGACTAAGGAGTTTCTCAAATTCGAGTGACACAAAGCAATTATCGGCTCCAGTATCAAACAAACATGAAGCATAAATACCATTCACAAGGAACGTACCATTGACCACGTTGTTGTCGGCCTGGGCTTGACGCACATTGAGATTGAAAGTTCTGGCGCGTGCTGCCTGTTGTTGCTGTTGCTGTGGCGGCTGCTGTTGCGGTTCTTGTTTCACTACCCTGTTCGGGCACATGTTGGCGAAATGGTTTGGGTCGCCACACGTGAAGCATGCTCTGGCTTTGACTGCGGGTGCCGGAGGAGCTTGTTGACCCTGTGGGGCAGCGAGTAGAGCTTGATTGGCATGAGCTTGACGAATACGGCAGTTGGCAGTAAAGTGGCCGTAGACGTTGCAATGAGCACAGAAGCGGCATTGAATAGCAGTCGGGTGATGATAGGTGCAAGTAGGGCATAGTGGATGTGGCCCAGTATATGCACGCTTTGCAGGCGGTGCATTGGCCACAGGCGCCGCTACTTGACGCTGTTGGGCAGGTACAGCTTGAATCGGTGCAGCAGTAATCGCACAGTTCTTGTTGGTGGAGCTGTTCTTTCTCTTGTTCTTTCTCTTGTTGCTTGACTAGGTGGTTTCGGTAGCTGGTGTAGCAGTAGTGGCTTGATGCAGATGCTTGGAGGTCTTGTCCCACACCCCAGCCTTAACCCTTTTGTCATTGATTTCAGCGGCCAGCAGATAGGTTTCTTCGATCGTGGTAGTCTTAGCCGCTTGCACGAAATCAGCAACGCAGTCGGGCAAGGCTCGGATGTACTTCTTGATGGTCATATCGGGAGTCTTGACCTGGTCGGGACAGATAATGCTGAGCTGTTTGAAGCGAGCAGTGAGACCAGCATTGTCTCCATCCTTCTGATGTATGTGCCAAAATTCATCTTCAAGCTTTTAACGCTCGTGAGGAGGGCAGAATTCCTCCAGCATGACTTCCTTGAGCTCATCCCACGACAAACCGTAAGCCGCATCATTCCCTCTCTTGTTCCTCTCGGCCGTCCACCAGTCCAAAGCACGGGACTGAAAGACGCCGGTAGCGTTCAGAGTTCGAAGGTCATCAGGGCAACCACTTTGTCGTAGAGTAACCTCGATAGAGTCAAACCAGTGGAATAGTGCAGTAGGACCTCCTTCGCCTGTGAATTCTTTCGGCCCACATGACTTGAATTGTTTGAAACTGAAAGGTCTCGCGACAGCTCTAGGACCTTCAGTCCTCGATTCCTCGGATGATTTGCTGGCATTCTCATAGGCATCGCTCACTGCCTTTGCTACAGCTTTCGCCACGATGGAAGCAAGACGTCTGTTTTTCTTTTCCTGGTGAGAGAGTGGATGACGGGATCCAGACGACATTGTCTGCAATAGACATCGCCATGGAACTCAACACATGTATTTGAATCTCACCTCACACGTCTACTACTACTAAAGCTCAGTAACATGTACCAGGTAAACGCATATAGTCACAAAGTCACAGAATTGCACCAAAATCACATAAACACATAGAGCACATAATCACAATATTCCTAAACAGATAAGCACAATAGCAAGCACACATAACTTAATCACTACAAGCACATACGAGCATACAAAGCATTCTGACTGCTTCTATTGTTGATTCGCTAGCGATGAGTTGTGTGGGTTTTGTGTTTCAGCAGGAGCAATAGTGTTGGGTCGAAACCAATAGTTCCTCAAAACGTTAACAAATAACAGAAAATGCATGAAATTTCCATAAAGATCATTAAATCGAAGGTAGATTGTCTGTGGCTAATAGACTTCGACTAACCAAAGTGGCTCGGCTATTCGCAAGGATCCTGCACAATTACCTCCAGGACTATGCCTTTGCCTTGATTCTTGGGCGTTGGCGCAATTCCTATTGGTTATATTGTGCCTTTAGATCGTTGGAGTCCATCGAACTTTGGTGAGAGTTTTTGTATAAAAGCGGGACGAGTCGTCAAGGTTAGGGTTTCACCCCTATCTTGCAACTTCCGTCCTCGTTTTTGATAAAAATTGAGGAGATTATTCATCAAAATATGGATTTCACTCCTGATTTGGTATGATTCTCCTCGTTTGTAGCTAAAACGTAAGTTGATTAGGCAACTTTAGTCGAGAGTTTGCGGTTTTCACACCTATTCCCGGCCTCATTACCTGTTCACCGCTTGAAAATTCGAGTGCAGTGCTAGAAAAGAGTGAGTGATAGTGGCGAGTTTACGCATACGCGTGAGTTGGTCTGTTGGTTCTTAACTATAGACTAGGTCTCTAAGACTTCGACCCGGACTAGGTCGAGTCCTGCCTAATTCCCTATAGTTATGGCTCTGATACCAATCTGTCACACCCCAACCGATGGCGGAATCATCGGGGCGCGGCACTGAGCGAAACAGATTGTCCAGAAGTTTCCATAACAACTATCATTACCATCCAATTTAAGTTAACATGTCCCATACCATGTCTCAAATAGCAAACAAGTAATTACAGACAAAGACTAAACAATATTCTGTTCTGACAACTCAGATTTAAACATAACAATTTATTCTTTGGTTTCTAGGACTCCAGTTCCTAGCTTCAATTTCATCACAGCCCGAGAAGCATATAAACAACCTAGGCACCTGTCACATACGTTAAAATAAAGTCAATACATAAAATGTAAAGGTGAGCATACAAGTTTGATAATAGCATATAGAGTTCGAATTCGTTTACGCATAACCAGCACGTACACACAGTGAAATGAAGCACGTTAGTTATCGACATAGATCCATCGATACCAATGACTGCGGGTTGACTGCCCGAGGCAGTTCGCAATACATGATTACCACTGTAATCCATGCAAGTAAAAGATCCTTAACAACCCCCGTGTGAACGGGTGCTGAGTCCAAACTATAGTACTATCGTTGCTAAGGCAGGTAGACAGCATTCCATGTGTAAACATAACAAACAAGCATTCATAAGCCACGTATAACATGCATTAATGGTTAAGCGTTAAAATAGCTTGAGTAGTGTGATAGTTGTAGTTTGAATAGTTGTAACGTATGTAACACCCAAAAGTGCTAAAGCAAAAAGGGTTCGAGTATACTCACAGCGATTGTGGATTGAAGGGAGCCCTTTACAGCGAGTACGGTTAGCCTGAATAGATTTGATAACGTAACGATAAGTGGCGCGTAAAACAGTACAAAGTGAGAATGATTAGGATGGCTGATCGTGCGGATCAGCTATCCGTGAGAGGGAGTCATCCGTGCGCGTGACCCATCCGTGTGGATGGTGATGCGTGCGGATGGTGATCCATCCGGATAAGCTATCCGTGCGTATGACTGTCCGTGCGGATGGTAATCCACGCGGATTAGTTGTGCGTGCGGATGACTTATCCGTACGGACGAGTTGTTCGTGCGGATAAATGTTCAAGTGGATTGTTTCTTCCTAAAATGTGTTGGTGTATGATGGCTTGTGCTTTGGAGTTTTCGTTGTAGCATTTACGAATCACATAAGTGTTTCTACCTTTCAAGCCGGTCGCGCGGACGACAATCCGTGCGTATGGTAGTCCGTGCGGACGGTGGTGATCCGTGCGGACAGTCTGTGCGCGCGGGCAGGGACCATCCGTCCGGGTAGTCTGTCCGTGCGTACGACTTGTCCGTGCGGATGAACATTGTTTGAATTTTAGTTTAAGGCCTTAGTATCTCATGATCCGAAGAGTAATCCATTCAGAGGTCGTCTGTCCGGATTGTTCATTCGTCGATACTCAAACCTTGTTTGGAAAGTGGGTCCCAAGGGTAGCTCGTCCGGGTGGCAATCCGTCCGGATGACCTGTGCGTGCGGATGGTAATCCATGCGCACAACTTGTCCGTGCGGACAGCTTGTCCGTGCGGACAGCTTGTCCGTGCGGACAGCTTGTCCGTGCGGACAGCTTGTCCGTGCGGACAGTCTCTGGTCTGATTGTCCTGTTCGTCTACTCTTGGTTTCTGTTGTCGTTTATCGAGACGTTCTGATTACGTGGCAACCACTTGGAATTGTATTCTCACCCGCGTGACTAGACCGGTCAGGAACCACCCTAACTCGGCCTGTCGGCGACTCAGAACGGTCATTCCGGTTGACCCCGAAATCAGTTGTCTGTGGGTAGGATTCCAGATCTGGAACTAGTGCATCACTATTATCGAGTAGAGACTAGAACCGATCTGATTCGTACCGATTCTTAAGGGAAAAAGAAGGAGAGAACTTAGGTTTATTTCTTTCAACTCTTTTATCCTTAGAAAAGGTTAGATCTAGGTGAGGTTATTGTGAAATCTTGTAGAAATCGTTTAGATCTGAGTTATTCTTGGTGGAATGAGGTCAAGCTTGAAGTTCATAAGAACTTCATGATGACGTCACCCGAGAATACCTCAAATCCGGATGATTTCGTGGTTAAAAGTGAAGATTTGAAAGATGGAAATGTGTAGAATTGTGTAGTGATCAAAGATGTACAAGAATTAGTGCATGATCTTACCTGGATTGAGAGAAATCTGAGAAAAAGTGAAGAATGTGTGTGGTTCGGACGTCACTTGCCAAAAGTGGAAAAAGTGGAGAGTGACCCCGTGTATTTATAGGATGCCAAAAAGGGAAAGGGGTGAGCCGTGCGCATGGCACGCACCCGGGTAGGCTATCCGCGCGGACTGGTCATCCGTGCGGATTGGCAATCCGTGCGGATTGGCAATCCGTGCGGATTGGCAATCCGTGTGGATTGGCAATCCGTGCGGATGCCGCCTGCTTTGGTGTGTTCGGCGCGATGTTGCTTCGGTTTCGATTTGCGAGCGATTCGATAGGGTTTCCTAGTCAAATTACTTTCAGTCCCAATTACTTCTTATAGGGTTCGACTCGGAATTTGGGTTCGGGTTCGTTTACATTCGAGTTAGACTTCGAGTTCGATTGAGTTCGCTTGATTATCATACATAAAATAAAATAAGCATGCACAGGTAACACGTAAGGCACACACACACGTATAACTAACAAGTACATGTACAGTTCGAGTTACGGTTCGATGTCGATTTGATTAGCATAGCTTGATTAACTTTATCGCATTGTTACTTCCTATCCTTCACAGTCGTAGGTCGATTGAAATATGGTAAACACAGTTCGATTATTGTGATGTACGACATTTACTCCACATAATATAATTAAAATAGAAACATTTCTACGAGTCAAGTCGCGCGAAATCGGTCGTTGACTTTGGCCTTGACTTTGACTTTCACTCGTGAAAACACGGGGTGTTACATTCGGTTCGTCTTACTATGGATGTTTTTATTGCACAGAATGGCTGCGGATGTAAAGATACGTAAAAAGCAACTACGAAGGCGAGAACACTTGACAACCTCCTAGAAGATGGCACGGTGCACATAAGGAAGTGATTGATCAGAACGATCAATTACTTATGAATGAATATAACCCCAGTGGTGGCAGATATGTAATTAGCGAGCTCTGGAATTTCAAGAAAATCGAAGAGCTACACTAAAGGGGGTTATCAGCTACATTCTGAAGTGCACCAGTCATTAAAGATCCACAATTTATTAAACCAGTACACGGTCTTGTTTATGTTGTATGTTACGGTGTATGTTACGGTTTTTTGTTATCGAGTCTGTAAGATCCGTCAAGATTACCAAGTTTAACTTAGTGATATGTTCTGTCCATGTTTGATGGTTAACTGTTTAACTTTTAGGCTCGGGCTCGTTTAAGCTCGACTCGTATGCACCCTTGGTTATCTTGAAGCATTTCGAATGGTTGGTCTTTACATTTAAGGAACTTATAACTTGGTTTTAGTTGATTAGATTTTATTAAACTCAAAAAAAATTTCGTCTTAGATCTTACCTTAATGTAGAAGAAACTTAAAATAGTAAACCCATTGTTTTCGAATCTAGTCGAGGTTATTTTACCATGTCATTATCGTTGATAATTAAGCTTCTTTGTATGTTTGTTTACTTACATTTGATGAGTTGGAGTGTTGAGTTAAACTTTTTCCTGTGAAAGGAGTAAAGGGCTATGATATAAAATAGGGTAACATGGGAATGGCAGTTATGTCGCGTGATTTATGGTGAAGTGGGGCAGGGGATCTGTTGATATGTTCGTTGGCTTACCTGAGGGACCATTCTTCATGGTGATGCGATGTGGTTATGCGATTAGAACTGTTGGTAGTTGAAATCATCACAAACACCACAAATTAGTAACGTCCACAAATGAAAACAATTATAATGGCCTCATTTAACTAACATATTTTTTTTTAATTAAATGGGTAAAATTACTAAAGTACATACTTGTAACATGCCCGTGATCTCATTTAACGTTAAAAATAAACTGAGTTAGGTGCAAAAGGACAAAGCGTTCATCAATCTGAAACATAAAGTACAAAACTAATCCATTTTAAATGCAAATAATACTACCTAAAATTTCGTATATAGATAAAGGATAAAATTTGAACATTTTCATATTCAACTAACATTTAATTAATTTAAATACTGTGGATTTTCTGAAAAGAGTATTTTTAATAACGGTTAAGGCCATAAAAATCTTATTAATACTGTGGATTTTCTGAAAAGAATGTTTTTAATAACGGAGGGACTCAATCTGTTTTGAATTTATAAGCTCAGCGGCTAAAAAAACAAATAATGAATTTACGGGCTCAGGTTGATGTTTCACACATACCACAGGGACGCAAATTGCATTATGCTCTAATTTATAAAAGCAAAACCTACATAAACGGTGTACAACCAGAAACAGTATAAAATAAAACTGATAGAGAGATAAAACATGAAATACTATCATTTTAATGCAAAAGTAAATGTTAAACAACACTGCGGAAAAGTGTTATAACAATCAAACGTGGTTTACTGCCTCAATTTTCTCGTCTTTTGGATCGTCCTCTTTAACCTCGAAGATAGCCTCTTTTCGACTTGTTGAGTTAATGCATGGTGCTCATTTGTCAAACTTGGGGTATCTTTCGCAACGTCTACTGAGGCATCCTGATGGTTCACATCAACAACCACCTGTAAGTTAAATATGAGAGTAAGGAATAGAAAGTATAGATATAAAGTTTGTTTACATGTAAAAACAAGTACCAATTCTTCCTGACTTGTTGCATTGGGGACATCTGATGAAGTTGGTGTACATCT
>JARYGA010015202.1:0-27166 GCA_030545235.1 Helianthus tuberosus | reverse complement strand
AGAAAATCAAGGGCAATGGTGATACATATGCGGATTAGACACAAAAAAAAAACACTCCACAAATGGCTACAATTTAAGGAATGTGCTTAGTGACGGCATCAGATTCCTAATTGATGGAGAAATGTCTGGAGGTAAGAAAAGCTGCTTCTAGGAGGTTGTCAAGTGCTTTCGCTCGACGATTCCATTCTTGGGTGGTTGGTTTGGCCCTTGTTCCACTAACTCGAATCCTAGCCAGGTATATCCCATTTTAATTTTACGCCAGTGTGAACCTTACGCCTTTTTTACTCTCTCGTCGAGGTTCTCGGCATTGAAAAATCTTCGTAATCTAAATCACACGTGTATATGTTGATATTAAAGAGATATACAGTCAAGAAAATCAAGGGCAATGGTTATATATATGCGGATTAGACACCAAAAAAAAACACTCAACAAATGGCTACAATTTAAGGAATGTGTTTAGTGACGGCATCAGATTCCTAATTGATGGAGAAAGGTCTGGTGGTAAGAAAAGCTGCTTCTAGGAGGTTGTCAAGTGTTTTCACTCGAGGATTCCATTATTGGGTGGTTGGTTTGGCCCTTGTTCCTGTAACTCGAATCCTAGCCCAGAATATCCCATTTTAATTTTACACCATTGTGAACCTTACGCCTTTTTACTCTCTGATCGAGGTTCTCGGCATTGAAAAATCTTCGAAAACTAAATCACACGTGTATATGTTGACATTTAAGAGATATAAAGTCAAGAAAATCAAGGGTAATGGTGATATATATGCGGATTAGACACCAAAAAAACCACTCAACAAATGGCTACAATTTAAGGAATGTATTTAGTGACGGCATCAGATTCCTAATTGATGGAGAAAGCTTTGGCGGCAAGAAAAGCTGCTTCTAGGAGGTTGTCAAGTATTTTCGCTCGACGATTCCATTCTTGGGTGGTTGGTTTGGCCCTTGTTCCTGTAACTCGAATCCTAGCCCGGTACATCCCATGTTAATCTTAAACCATTGTGAACCTTAAGCCTTTTTACTCTCTGATGGAGGTTCTCGGCATTGAAAAATCTTCGTAAACTTAATCACACGTGTATATGTTGATATTTAAGAGATATACAGTCAAGAAAATCAAGGGCAATGGTGATATATATGCGGATTAGACACAAAAAAAACACTCAACAAATGGCTACAATTTAACGAATGTGTTTAGTGACGGCATCAGATTCCTAATTAATGGAGAAAGGTCTGGCGGCAAGAAAAGCTGCTTCTAGGAGGTTGTCAACTGTTTTCGCTCGACGATTCCATTCTTGGGTGGTTGGTTTGGCCCTTGTTCCTGTAACTCGAATCCTAGCCCGGTATATCCCATTTTAATCTTACACCATTGTGAACCTTACGCCTTTTTTACTCTCTGATCGTGGTTCTCGGCATTGAAAAATCTTCGTAAACTAAATCACAAGTGTATATGTTGACATTTAAGAGATATACAGTCAAGAAAATCAAGGGCAATGGTGATATATATGCGGTTTAGAAACCAAAAAAAAAACAATCAACAAATGGCTACAACTTAAGGAATGTGTTTGGTGACGGCATCAGATTCCTAATTGATGGAGAAATGTCAGGTGGCAAGAAAAGCTGCTTCTAGAAGGTTGTCAAGTGTTTTCGCTCGACGATTCCATTCTTGGGTGGCTGGTTTTGCCCTTGTTCCTGTAACTCGAATCCTTGCCCGGTATATCCCATTTTAATTTTACACCATTGTGAACCTTACGCCTTTTTTACTCTTTGATCGAGGTTCTCGGCATTGAAAAATCTTCGTAAACTAAGTCACAAGTGTATATGTTGACATTTAAGAGATATACAGTTAAGAAAATCCAGGGCAATGGTGATATATATGCGGATTAGAAACCAAAAAAAAAACACTCAACAAATGGCTACAATTTAAGGAATGTGTTTAGTGACGGCATCAGATTCCTAATTGATGGAGAAAGGTCTGGTGGCAAGAAAAGCTGCTTCTAGGAGGTTGTCAAGTGTTTTTGCTCAACGATTCCATTCTTGGGTGTTTGGTTTGGCCCTTGTTCCTGTAACTCGAATCCTAGCCCGGTATATCCCATTTTAATTTTACACCATTGTGAACCTTACGCCTTTTTTACTCTGTGACTGAGGTTCTCGGCATTGAAAAATCTTTGTAAACCAAATCACACGTGTATATGTTGACATTTAAGAGATATACAGTCAATAAAATCAAGGGCAATTGTGATATATATGCGGATTAGACACAAAAAAAAAACACTCAACAAATGGCTACAATTTAAGGAATGTGTTTAGTGACGTCATCAGATTCCTAATTGATAAAGAAAGGTCCGGCGGCAAGAAAAGCTGCTTCTAGGAGGCTATCATGTGTTTCCGCTCGACGATTCCATTCTTGGGTGGTTGGTTTGGCCCTTGTTCCTGTAACTCGAATCCTAGCCCGGTATATCCCATTTTATTTTACACCATTGTGAACCTTACGTCTTTTTACTCTCTGATCGAGGTTCTCGGCATTGGAAAATCTTCGTACACTAAATCACAAGTGTATATGTTGACATTTAAGAGATATACAGTCAATAAAATCAAGGGCAATGGTTATACATATGCGGATTAGACACAAAAAAAACACTCAACAAATGGCTACAATTTAAGGAATGTGTTTAGTAACGGCATCAGATTCCCAATTGATGGAGAAAGGTCCGGCGGCAAGAAAAGCTTGACGATTCCATTCTTGGGTGGTTGGTTTGGCCCTTGTTCCTGTGTTTTCGCTTGACGATTCCATTCTTGGGTGGTTGGTTTGGCCCTTGTTCCTGTAACTCGAATCCTAGCCCGGTATATCCCTTTTTAATCTTACACCGTTGTGAAACTTACGCCTTTTTTACTCTCTGATCGAGGTTCTCGGCATTGGAAAATCTTCGTAAACTAAATCACACGTGTATATGTTGACATTTAAGAGATATACAGTCAAGAAAATCAAGGGCAATGGTGATATATTTGCGGATTAGACACAAAAAAAACACTCAACAAATGGCTACAATTTAAGGAATGTGTTTGGTGACGGCATCAGATTCCTAATTGATGGAGAAATGTCTGGTGGCAAGAAAAGCTGATTCTAGAAGGTTGTCAAGTGTTTTCGCTCGACGATTCCATTCTCGGGTGGCTGGTTTGGCCCTTGTTCCTGTAACTCGAATCCTAGCCCGGTATATCCCATTTTAATTTTACACCATTGTGAACCTTTCGCCTTTTTGACTCTCTGATCGAGGTTCTCGGCATTGAAAAATCTTTGTAAACTAAATCACACGTGTATATGTTGACATTTAAGAGATATAGAGTCAAGAAAATCAAGGGCAATGGTGATATATATGCGGATTAGACACAAAAAAAAAACACTCAACAAATGGCTACAATTTAAGGAATGTGTTTAGTGACAGCATCAGATTCCTAATTGATGGAGAAAGGTCTGGCGGCAAGAAAAGCTGCTTCTAGGAGGTTGTCAAGTGTTTTCGCTCGACGATTCCATTCTTGGGTGGTTGGTTTGGCCCTTGTTCCTGTAACTCGAATCCTAGCCCGGTATATCACATTTTAATCTTACACCATTGTGAACCTTACACCTTTTTTACTCTCTGATCGAGGTTCTCGGCATTGAAAAATCTTCATAAACTCAATCACAAGTGTATATGTTGACATTTAAGAGATATACAGTCAAGAAAATCAAGGGCAATGGTGATATATATGCGGAATAGACACAAAAAAAAAACTCTCAACAAATGGCTACAATTTAAGGAATGTGTTTAGTGATGGCATCAGATTCCTAATTGATGGAGAAAGGTCTGGTGGCAAGAAAAGCTGCTTCTAGGAGGTTGTCAAGTGTTTTCACTCGACAATTCCATTCTTGGGTGGTTGGTTTGGCCCTTGTTCCTGTAACTCAAATCCTAGCCCGGTATATCCCATTTTTATTTTACACCAATGTGAACCTTACGCCTTTTTTACTCTCTGATCGAGGTTCTCGGCATTGAAAAATCTTCGTAAACTAAATCACAAGTGTATATGTTGACATTTAAGAGATATACAGTCAAGAAAATCAAGGGCAATGGTGATATATAAGCGGATTAGAAACCCAAAAAAAACAATCAACAAATGGCTACAACTTAAGGAATGTGTTTGGTGACGGCATCAGATTCCTAATTGATGGAGAAATGTCAGGTGGCAAGAAAAGCTGCTTCTAGAAGGTTGTCAAGTGTTTTCGCTCGACGATTCCATTCTTGGGTGGCTGGCTTGGCCCTTGTTCCTGTAACTCGAATCCTAGCCCGGTATATCCCATTTTAATTTTACACCATTGTGAACCTTACGCCTTTTTTACTCTCTGATCGAGGTTCTCGGCATTGAAAAATCTTCGTAAACTAAGTCACAAGTGTATATGTTGACATTTAAGAGATATACAGTTAAGAAAATCCAGGGCAATGGTGATATATATGCGGATTAGAAACAAAAAAAAAACACTCAACAAATGGTTACAATTTAAGGAATGTGTTTAGTGACGGCATCAGATTCCTAATTGATGGAGAAAGGTCTGGTGGCAAGAAAAGCTGCTTCTAGGAGGTTGTCAAGTGTTTTTGCTCAACGATTCCATTCTTGGGTGTTTGGTTTGGCCCTTGTTCCTGTAACTCGAATCCTAGCCCGGTATATCCCATTTTAATTTTACACCGTTGTGAACCTTTCGCCTTTTTTACTCTGTGATCGAGGTTCTCGGCATTGAAAAATCTTTGTAAACCAAATCACACGTGTATATGTTGACATTTAAGAGATATACAGTCAATAAAATCAAGGGCAATGGTGATATATATGCGGATTAGACACAAAAAAAAAACACTCAACAAATGGCTACAATTTAAGGAATGTGTTTAGTGACGTCATCAGATTCCTAATTGATGGAGAAAGGTCTGGCGGCAAGAAAAGCTGCTTCTAGGAGGTTATCATGTGTTTTCGCTCGACGATTCCATTCTTGGGTGGTTGGTTTGGCCCTTGTTCCTGTAACTCGAATCCTAGCCCGGTATATCCCATTTTAATTTTACACCATTGTGAACCTTACGTCTTTTTACTCTCTGATCGAGGTTCTCGGCATTGAAAAATCTTCGTACACTAAATCACAAGTGTATATGTTGACTTTTAAGAGATATACAGTCAATAAAATCAAGGGCAATGGTGATACATATGCGGATTAGACACAAAAAAAAACACTAAACAAATGGCTACAATTTAAGGAATGTGTTTAGTAACGGCTTCAGATTCCCAATTGATGGAGAAAGGTCTGGTGGCAAGAAAAGCTGCTTCTAGGAGGTTGTCATGTGTTTTCGATTGACGATTCCATTCTTGGGTGGTTGGTTTGGCCCTTGTTCCTGTAACTCGAATCCTAGCCCGGTATATCCCATTTTAATCTTACACCGTTGTGAAACTTACGCCTTTTTTACTCTCTGATCGAGGTTCTCGGCATTGGAAAATCTTCGTAAACTAAATCACAAGTGTATATGTTGACATTTAAGAGATATATGGTCATGAAAATCAAGGGCAATGGTGATATATATGCGGATTAAACACAAAAAAAACACTCAACAAATGGCTACAATTTAAGGAATGTGTTTAGTGACGGCATCAGATTCCTAATTGATGGAGAAAGGTCTGGCGGCAAGAAAAGCTGCTTCTAGGAGGTTGTCATGTGTTTTCGCTCGACGATTCCATTCTTGGGTGGTTGGTTTGGCCCTTGTTCCTGTATCTCGAACCCTAGCCCGGTATATCCCATTTTTATCTTAAACCATTGTGAATCTTAAGCCTTTTTATTCTCTGATCGAGGTTCTCGGCATTGAAAAATCTTCGTAAACTTAATCACACGTGTATATGTTGACATTTAAGAGATATACAGTCAAGAAAATCAAGGGCAATGGTCATATATATGCGGATTATACACAAAAAAAAAACACTCAACAAATGGCTACAATTTAAGGAATGTGTTTGGTGACGGCATCAGATTCCTAATTGATGGAGAAATGTCTGGTGGCAAGAAAAGCTGCTTCTAGAAGGTTGTCAAGTGTTTTCGCTCGACGATTCCATTCTTGGGTGGCTGGTTTGGCCCTTGTTCCTGTAACTCGAATCCTAGCCCGGTATATCCCATTTAAATTTTACACCATTGTGAACCTTACGCCTTTTTGAGTCTCTGATCGAGGTTCTCGGCATTGAAAAATCTTCGTAAACTAAATCACACGTGTATATGTTGACGTTTAAGAGATATAGAATCAAGAAAATCAAGGGCAATGGTGATATATATGCGGATTAGACACCAAAAAAAACACTCAACAAATGGCTACAATTTAAGGAATGTGTTTAGTGACAGCATCAGATTCCTAATTGATGGAGAAAGGTCTGGCGGTAAGAAAAGCTGCTTCTAGGAGGTTGTCAAGTGTTTTCGCTCGACGATTCCATTCTTGGGTGGTTGGTTTGGTCCTTGTTCCTGTAACTCGAATCCTAGCCCGGTATATCACATTTTAATCTTACACCATTGTGAACGTTACGCCTTTTTTACTCTCTGATCGAGGTTCTCGACATTGAAAAATCTTCATAAACTAAATCACAAGTGTATATGTTGATATTTAAGAGATATACAGTCAAGAAAATCAAGGGCAATGGTGATATATATGCGGAATAGACACAAAAAAAAAAACTCTCAACAAATGGCTACAATTTAAGGAATGTGTTTAGTGATGGCATCAGATTCCTAATTGATGGAGAAAGGTCTGGTGGCAAGAAAAGCTGCTTCTAGGAGGTTGTCAAGTGTTTTCACTCGACAATTCCATTCATGGGTGGTTGGTTTGGACCTTGTTCCAGTAACTCAAATCCTAGCCCGGTATATCCCATTTCAATTTTGCACCATTGTGAACCTTACGCCTTTTTTACTCTCTGATCGAGGTTCTCGCCATTGAAAAATCTTCGTAAACTAAGTCACAAGTGTATATGTTGACATTTAAGAGATATACAGTTAAGAAAATCCAGGGCAATGGTGATATATATGCAGATTAGAAACCAAAAAAAAAACACTCAACAAATGGCTACAATTTAAGGAATGTGTTTAGTGACGGCATCAGATTCCTAATTGATGGAGAAAGGTCTGGTGGCAAGAAAAGCTGCTTCTAGGAGGTTGTCAAGTGTTTTTGCTCAACGATTCCATTCTTGGGTGTGTGGTTTGGCCCTTGTTCCTGTAACTCGAATCCTAGCCCGGTATATCCCATTTTAATTTTACACCGTTGTGAACCTTACGCCTTTTTTTACTCTGTGATCGAGGTTCTCGGCATTGAAAAATCTTTGTAAACCAAATCACACGTGTATATGTTGACATTTAAGAGATATACAGTCAATAAAATCAAGGGCAATGGTGATATATATGCGGATTAGACACAAAAAAAAAAAACACTCAACAAATGGCTACAATTTAAGGAATGTGTTTAGTGACGTCATCAGATTCCTAATTGATGGAGAAAGGTCTGGCGGCAAGAAAAGCTGCTTCTAGGAGGTTATCATGTGTTTTCGCTCGACGATTCCATTCTTGGGTGGTTGGTTTGGCCCTTGTTCCTGTAACTCGAATCCTAGCCCGGTATATCCCATTTTAATTTTACACCATTGTGAACCTTACGTCTTTTTACTCTCTGATCGAGGTTCTCGGCATTGAAAAATCTTCGTACACTAAATCACAAGTGTATATGTTGACTTTTAAGAGATATACAGTCAATAAAATCAAGGGCAATGGTGATACATATGCGGATTAGACACAAAAAAAAAACACTAAACAAATGGCTACAATTTAAGGAATGTGTTTAGTAACGGCATCAGATTCCCAATTGATGGAGAAAGGTCTGGTGGCAAGAAAAGCTGCTTCTAGGAGGTTGTCATGTGTTTTCGCTTGACGATTCCATTCTTGGGTGGTTGGTTTGGCCCTTGTTCCTGTAACTCGAATCCTAGCCCGGTATATCCCATTTTAATCTTACACCGTTGTGAAACTTACGCCTTTTTTACTCTCTGATCGAGGTTCTCGGCATTGGAAAATCTTCGTAAACTAAATCACAAGTGTATATGTTAACATTTAAGAGATATACGGTCATGAAAATCAAGGGCAATGGTGATATATATGCGGATTAGACACAAAAAAAACACTCAACAAATGGCTACAATTTAAGGAATGTGTTTAGTGACGGCATCAGATTCCTAATTGATGGAGAAAGGTCTGGCGGCAAGAAAAGCTGCTTCTAGGAGGTTGTCATGTGTTTTCGCTCGACGATTCCATTCTTGGGTGGTTGGTTTGGCCCTTGTTCCTGTATCTCGAACCCTAGCCCGGTATATCCCATTTTTATCTTAAACCATTGTGAATCTTAATCCTTTTTATTCTCTGATCGAGGTTCTCGGCATTGAAAAATCTTCGTAAACTTAATCACACGTGTATATGTTGACATTTAAGAGATATACAGTCAAGAAAATCAAGGGCAATGGTCATATATATGCGGATTATACACAAAAAAAAACACTCAACAAATGGCTACAATTTAAGGAATGTGTTTGGTGACGGCATCAGATTCCTAATTGATGGAGAAATGTCTGGTGGCAAGAAAAGCTGCTTCTACAAGGTTGTCAAGTGTTTTCGCTCGACGATTCCATTCTTGGGTGGCTGGTTTGGCCCTTGTTCCTGTAACTCGAATCCTAGCCCGGTATATCCCATTTAAATTTTACACCATTGTGAACCTTACGCCTTTTTGACTCTCTGATCGAGGTTCTCGGCATTGAAAAATCTTCGTAAACTAAATCACACGTGTATATGTTGACATTTAAGAGATATAGAATCAAGAAAATCAAGGGCAATGGTGATATATATGCGGATTAGACACCAAAAAAAACACTCAACAAATGGCTACAATTTAAGGAATGTGTTTAGTGACAGCATCAGATTCCTAATTGATGGAGAAAGGTCTGGCGGTAAGAAAAGCTGCTTCTAGGAGGTTGTCAAGTGTTTTCGCTCGACGATTCCATTCTTGGGTGGTTGGTTTGGCCCTTGTTCCTGTAACTCGAATCCTAGCCCGGTATATCACATTTTAATCTTACACCATTGTGAACGTTACGCCTTTTTTACTCTCTGATCGAGGTTCTCGACATTGAAAAATCTTCATAAACTAAATCACAAGTGTATATGTTGATATTTAAGAGATATACAGTCAAGAAAATCAAGGGCAATGGTGATATATATGCGGAATAGACACAAAAAAAAACTCTCAACAAATGGCTACAATTTAAGGAATGTGTTTAGTGATGGCATCAGATTCCTAATTGATGGAGAAAGGTCTGGTGGCAAGAAAAGCTGCTTCTAGGAGGTTGTCAAGTGTTTTCACTCGACAATTCCATTCTTGGGTGGTTGGTTTGGCCCTTGTTCCTGTAACACAAATCCTAGCCCGGTATATCCCATTTCAATTTTGCACCATTGTGAACCTTACGCCTTTTTTACTCTCTGATCGAGGTTCTCGGCATTGAAAAATCTTCGTAAACTAAGTCACAAGTGTATATGTTGACCTTTAAGAGATATACAGTTAAGAAAATCCAGGGCAATGGTGATATATATGCGGATTAGAAACCAAAAAAAAATACTCAACAAATGGCTACAATTTAAGGAATGTGTTTAGTGACGGCATCAGATTCCTAATTGATGGAGAAAGGTCTGGTGGCAAGAAAAGCTGCTTCTAGGAGGTTGTCAAGTGTTTTTGCTCAACGATTCCATTCTTGGGTGTTTGGTTTGGCCCTTGTTCCTGTAACTCGAATCCTAGCCCGGTATATCCCATTTTAATTTTACACCGTTGTGAACCTTACGCCTTTTTTTACTCTGTGATCGAGGTTCTCGGCATTGAAAAATCTTTGTAAACCAAATCACACGTGTATATGTTGACATTTAAGAGATATACAGTCAATAAAATCAAGGGCAATGGTGATATATATGCGGATTAGACACAAAAAAAAACACTCAACAAATGGCTACAATTTAAGGAATGTGTTTAGTGACATCATCAGATTCCTAATTGATGGAGAAAGGTCTGGCGGCAAGAAAAGCTGCTTCTAGGAGGTTATCATGTGTTTTCGCTCGACGATTCCATTCTTGGGTGGTTGGTTTGGCCCTTGTTCCTGTAACTCGAATCCTAGCCCGGTATATCCCATTTTAATTTTACACCATTGTGAACCTTACGTCTTTTTACTCTCTGATCGAGGTTCTCGGCATTGAAAAATCTTCGTACACTAAATCACAAGTGTATATGTTGACATTTAAGAGATATACAGTCAATAAAATCAACGACAATGGTGATACATATGCGGATTAGACACAAAAAAAAACACTCAACAAATGGCTACAATTTAAGGAATGTGTTTAGTAACGGCATCAGATTCCCAATTGATGGAGAAAGGTCTGGCGGCAAGAAAAGCTGCTTCTAGGAGGTTGTCATGTGTTTTCGCTTGACGATTCCATTCTTGGGTGGTTGGTTTGGCCCTTGTTCCTGTAACTCGAATCCTAGCCCGGTATATCCCATTTTAATCTTACACCGTTGTGAAACTTACGCCTTTTTTACTCTCTGATCGAGGTTCTCGGCATTGGAAAATCTTCGTAAACTAAATCACAAGTGTATATGTTGACATTTAAGAGATATACGGTCATGTAAATCAAGGGCAATGGTGATATATATGAGGATTAGACACAAAAAAAAACACTCAACTAATGGCTACAATTTAAGGAATGTGTTTAGTGACGGCATCAGATTCCTAATTGATGGAGAAAGGTCTGGCGGTAAGAAAAGCTGCTTCTAGGAGGTTGTCATGTGTTTTCGCTCGACGATTCCATTCTTGGGTGGTTGGTTTGGCCCTTGTTCCTGTATCTCGAACCCTAGCCCGGTATATCCCATTTTAATCTTAAACCATTGTGAACCTTAAGCCTTTTTACTCTCTGATCGAGGTTCTCGGCATTGAAAAATCTTCGTAAACTTAATCACACGTGTATATGTTGACATTTAAGAGATATACAGTCAAGAAAATCAAGGGCAATGGTGATATATATGCGGATTAGACACAAAAAAAACACTCAACAAATGGCTACAATTTAAGGAATGTGTTTGGTGACGGCATCAGATTTCTAATTGATGGAGAAATGCCTGGTGGCAAGAAAAGCTGCTTTTAGAAGGTTGTCAAGTGTTTTTGCTCGACGATTCCATTCTTGGGTGGCTGGTTTGGCCCTTGTTCCTGTAACTCGAATCCTAGCCCGGTATATCCCATTTTAATTTTACACCATTGTGAACCTTACGCCTTTATGACTCTCTGATCGAGGATCTCGGCATTGAAAAATCTTCGTAAACTAAATCACACGTGTATATGTTGACATTTAAGAGATATAGAATCAAGAAAATCAAGGGCAATGGTGATATATATGCGGATTAGACACCAAAAAAAAACACTCAACAAATGGCTACAATTTAAGGAATGTGTTTAGTGACAGCATCAGATTCCTAATTGATGGAGAAAGGTCCGGCGGTAAGAAAAGTTGCTTCTAGGAGGTTGTCAAGTGTTTTCTCTCGACGACTCCATTCTTGGGTGTTTGGTTTGGCCCTTGTTCCTGTAACTCGAATCCTAGCCCGGTATATCACATTTTAATCTTACACCATTGTGAACGTTACGCCTTTTTTACTCTCTGATCGAGGTTGTCGACATTGAAAAATCTTCATAAACTAAATCACAAGTGTATATGTTGATATTTAAGAGATATACAGTCAAGAAAATCAAGGGCAATGGTGATATATATGCGGAATAGACACAAAAAAAAAACTCTCAACAAATGGCTACAATTTAAGGAATGTGTTTAGTGATGGCATCAGATTCCTAATTGATGGAGAAAGGTCTGGTGGCAAGAAAAGCTGCTTCTAGGAGGTTGTCAAGTGTTTTCACTCGACAATTCCATTCTTGGGTGGTTGGTTTGGCCCTTGTTCCTGTAACTCAAATCCTAGCCCGGTATATCCCATTTCAATTTTGCACCATTGTGAACCTTACGCCTTTTTTACTCTCTGATCGAGGTTCTCGGCATTGAAAAATCTTCGTAAACTAAGTCACAAGTGTATATGTTGACCTTTAAGAGATATACAGTTAAGAAAATCCAGGGCAATGGTGATATATATGCGGATTAGAAACCAAAAAAAAAACACTCAACAAATGGCTACAATTTAAGGAATGTGTTTAGTGACGGCATCAGATTCCTAATTGATGGAGAAAGGTCTGGTGGCAAGAAAAGCTGCTTCTAGGAGGTTGTCAAGTGTTTTTGCTCAACGATTCCATTCTTGGGTGTTTGGTTTGGCCCTTGTTCCTGTAACTCGATTTCTATCCCGGTATATCCCATTTTAATTTTACACCGTTGTGAACCTTACGCCTTTTTTTACTCTGTGATCGAGGTTCTCGGCATTGAAAAATCTTTGTAAACCAAATCACACGTGTATATGTTGACATTTAAGAGATATACAGTCAATAAAAACAAGGGCAATGGTGATATATATGCGGATTAGACACAAAAAAAAAACACTCAACAAATGGCTACAATTTAAGGAATGTGTTTAGTGACATCATCAGATTCCTAATTGAAGGAGAAAGGTCTGGCGGTAAGAAAAGCTGCTTCTAGGAGGTTATCATGTGTTTTCGCTCGACGATTCCATTCTTGGGTGGTTGGTTTGGCCCTTGTTCCTGTAACTCGAATCCTAGCCCGGTATATCCCATTTTAATCTTACACAGTTGTGAAACTTACGCCTTTTTTACTCTCTGATCGAGGTTCTCGGCATTGGAAAATCTTCGTAAACTAAATCACAAGTGTATATGTTGACATTTAAGAGATATACGGTCATGTAAATCAAGGGCAATGGTGATATATATGCGGATTAGATACAAAAAAAAACACTCAACAAATGGCTACAATTTAAGGAATGTGTTTAGTGACGGCATCAGATTCCTAATTGATGGAGAAAGGTCTGGCGGTAAGAAAAACTGCTTCTAGGAGGTTGTCATGTGTTTTCGCTCGACGATTCCATTCTTGGGTGGTTGGTTTGGCCCTTGTTCCTGTATCTCGAACCCTAGCCCGGTATATCCCATTTTAATCTTAAACCATTGTGAACCATAAGCCTTTTTACTCTCTGATCGAGGTTCTCGGCATTGAAAAATCTTCGTAAACTTAATCACACGTGTATATGTTGACATTTAAGAGATATACAGTTAAGAAAATCAAGGGCAATGGTGATATATATGCGGATTAGACACAAAAAAAACACTCAACAAATGGCTACAATTTAAGGAATGTGTTTGGTGACGGCATCAGATTTCTAATTGATGGAGAAATGCCTGGTGGCAAGAAAAGCTGCTTTTAGAAGGTTGTCAAGTGTTTTTGCTCGACGATTCCATTCTTGGGTGGCTGGTTTGGCCCTTGTTCCTGTAACTCGAATCCTAGCCCGGTATATCCCATTTTAATTTTACACCATTGTGAACCTTACGCCTTTTTGACTCTCTGATCGAGGTTCTCGGCATTGAAAAATCTTCGTAAACTAAATCACACGTGTGTATGTTGACATTTAAGAGATATAGAGTCAAGAAAATCAAGGGCAATGGTGATATATATGCGGATTAGACACCAAAAAAAACACTCAACAAATGGCTACAATTTAAGGAATGTGTTTAGTGACAGCATTAGATTCCTAATTGATGGTGAAAGGTCTGGCGGCAAGAAAAGCTGCTTCCAGGAGGTTGTCAAGTGTTTTCGCTCGACGATTCCATTCTTGGGTGGTTGGTTTGGCCCTTGTTCCTGTAACTCGAATCCTAGCCCGGTATATCACATTTTAATCTTACACCATTGTGAACCTTACGCCTTTTTTACTCTCTGATCGAGGTTCTCGGCATTGAAAAATCTTCATAAACTAAATCACAAGTGTATATGTTGACATTTAAGAGATATACAGTCAAGAAAATCAAGGGCAATGGTGATATATATGCGGAATAGACACAAAAAAAAAACTCTCAACAAATGGCTACAATTTAAGGAATGTGTTTAGTGATGGCATCAGATTCCTAATTGATGGAGAAAGGTCTGGTGGCAAGAAAAGCTACTTCTAGGAGGTTGTCAAGTGTTTTCACTCGACAATTCCATTCTTGGGTGGTTGGTTTGGCCCTTGTTCCTGTAACTGAAATGCTAGCCCGGTATATCACATTTTAATTTTACACCATTGTGAACCTTACGCCTTTTTTACTCTCTGATCGAGGTTCTCGGCATTGAAAAATCTTCGTAAACTAAATCACAAGTGTATATGTTGACATTTAAGAAATATACAGTCAAGAAAATCAAGGGCAATGGAGATATATATGCGGAATAGACACAAAAAAAACTGTCAACAAATGGCTACAATTTAAGGAATGTGTTTAGTGACGGCATCAGTTTCCTAATTGATGGAGAAAGCTCTTGTGGTAAGAAAAACTGCTTCTAGGAGGTTGTCAAGTGTTTTCGCTCGACGATTCCATTCTTGGGTGGTTGGTTTGGCCCTTGTTCGTGTAACTCAAATCCTAGCCCGGTATATCCCATTTTAATTTTACACCATTGTGAACCTTACGCCTTTTTTACTCTCTGATAGAGGTTCTCGGCATTGAAAAATCTTCGTAAACTAAATCACAAGTGTATATGTTGACATTTAAGAGATATACAGTCAAGAAAATCAAGGGCAATGGTGATATATATGCGGATTATACACCAAAAAAAAGCACTCAACAAATGGCTACAATTTAATGAATGTGTTTAGTGACGGCATCAGATTTCTAATTGAAGGAGAAAGGTCTGGTGGTAAGAAAAGCTGCTTCTAGGAGGTTGTCAAATGTTTTTGCTCGACGATTCCATTCTTGGGTGGTTGGTTTGGCCCTTGTTCCTGTAACTCCAATCCTAGCCTGGTATATCACATTTTAATCTTACATCATTGTGAACCTTACGCCTTTTTTACTCTCTGATCAAGGTTCTCGGCATTGAAAAATCTTCGTAAACTAAATCACAAGTGTATATGTTGACATTTAAGAAATATACAGTCAAGGAAATCAAGGGCAATGGTGATATATATGCGGAATAGACAAAAAAAAAACTGTCAACAAATGGCTACAATTAAAGGAATGTGTTTAGTGACAGCATCAGTTTCCTAATTGATGGAGAAAGGTCAGGTGGAAAGAAAAGCTGCTTCTAGGAGGTTGTCAAGTGTTTTCACTCGACAATTCCATTCTTGGGTGGTTGGTTTGGCCCTTGTTCCTGTAACTCAAATCCTAGCCCGGGATATCCCATTATTATTTTACACCATTGTGAACCTTACGCCTTTTTTACTCTCTGGTCGAGGTTCTCGGCATTGAAAAATCATCGTAAGCTAAATCACACTTGTATATGTTGATATTTAAGAGATATACAGTCAAGAAAATCAAGGGCAATGGTGATATATACGCGGATTAGACACAAAAAAAAACACTCAACAAATGGCTACAATTTAAGGAATGTGTTTAGTGACGGCATCAGATTCCTAATTGATGGAGAAAGGTCTTGTGGTAAGAAAAGTTGCTTCTAGGAGGTTGTCAAGCGTTTTCGCTCGACGATTCCATTATTGGGTGGTTGGTTTGGCCCTTGTTCCTGTAACTCGAATCCTAGTCCGGTATATCCCATTTTAATATTACACCATTGTGAACCATACGCCTTTTTTACTCTCTGATAGAGGTTCTCGGCATTGAAAAATCTTCGTAAACTAAATCACACGTGTATATGTTGACATTTAAGAGATATACAGTCAAGAAAATCAAGGGCAATGGTGATATATATGCGGATTATACACCAAAAACAAGCACTTAACAAATGGCTACAATTTAATGAATGTGTTTAGTGACGGCATCAGATTTCTAACTGATGGAGAAAGGTCTGATGGTAAGAAAATTTGCTTCTAGGAGGTTGTCAAGTGTTTTCGCTCGACGATTCCATTCTTGGGTGGTTGGTTTGGCCCTTGTTCGTGTAACTCGAATCCTAGCCCGGTATATCCCATTTTAATTTTACACCATTGAGAACCTTACGCCTTTTTTACTCTCTGATCGAGGTTCTCGACATTGAAAAATCTTCGTAAACTAAATCACACGTGTATTTGTTGACAATTAAGAGATATACAGTCAAGAAAATCAAGGGCAATGGTGATATATATGCGGATTAGACACAAAGAAAAACACTCAACAAACAGCTACAATTTAAGGAATGTGTTTAATGACGACATCAGATTCCTAATTGATAGAGAAAGGTCGGGTGGCAAAAAAAGCTGCTTCTAGGAGGTTGTCAAGTCTTTTCGCTCGACGATTCCATTCTTGGGTGGTTGGTATGGCCCTTGTTCCTGTAACTCGAATCCTAGCCCGGTATATCCCATTTCAATTTTACACCATTGTGAACCTTACGCCTTTTTTACTCTCTGATCGAGGTTCTCGGTTGAAAATCTTCGTAAACTAAATCACACGTGTATATGTTGATATTTATGAGATATACAGTCAAGAAAATCAAGGGTAATGGTGATATATATGCGGATTAGGCACAAAAAAAAACACACAACAAATGGCTACAATTTAAGGAATGTGTTTAGTGACGGCATCAGATTCCTAATTGATGGAGAAATGTCTGGTGGTAAGAAAAGCTGCTTCTAATAGGTTGTCAAGTGTTCTTGCTCGACGATTCCATTCTTAGGTGGTTTGTTTGGCCCTTGTTCCTGTAACTCAAATCCTAGTCCGGTATATCTCATTTTAATTTTACTCCATTGTGAACCTTACGCCTTTTTTACTCTCTGATCGAGGTTCTCGGCATTGAAAAATCTTCGTAAACTAAATCACACGTGTATATGTTGACATTTAAGAGATACACAGTCAAGAAAATCAAGGGCAATGGTGATATATATTCGGATTAGACACAAAAAAAAACACTCAATAAACGGCTACAATTTAAGGAATGTGTTTAATGACGGCATCAGATTACTAATTGATGGAGAAAGGTCTGGTGGCAAAAAAAGCTGCTTCTAGGAGCTTGTCAAGTGTTTTCGCTCTACGATTCCATTCTTGGGTGGTTGGTTTGGCCCTTGTTCCTGTAACTCGAATCCTAGCCCGGTGTATCCCATTTTAATTTTACACCATTGTGAACCTTACGCCTTTTTTACTCTCTGATCGAGGTTCTCGGCATTGAAAAATCTTCGTAAACTAAATGACACGTGTATATGTTGATATTTAAGAGATATACAGTCAAGAAAATCAAGGGCAATGGTGATATATATACGGATTAGACACCAAAAAAAACACTCAACAAATGCCTACAATTTAAGGAATGTGTTTAGTGATGGCATCAGATTCCTAATTGATGGGGAAAGGTCTGGTGGTAAGAAAAGCTGCTTCTAGGAGGTTGTCAAGTGGTTTTTCTCGACGATTCCATTCTTGGGTGGTTGATTTGGCCCTTGTTCCTGAAACTCGAATCCTAGCCCGGTATATCCCATTTTAATTTTACACCATTGTGAACCTTACGCCTTTTTTACTCTCTGATCGAGGTTCTCGGGATTGAAAAATCTTCGTAAACTAAATCACACGTGTATATGTTGATATTTAAGAGATATACCGTCAAGCAAATCAAGGGCAATGGTGATATATATGCGGATTAGACACAAAAAAACACTCAACAAATGACTACAATTTAAGGAATGTGTTTAGTGACGGCATCAGATTCCTAATTGATGGAGAAAGGTCTGGTGGTAAGAAAAGCTGCTTTTAGAAGTTTGTCAAGTGTTTTTGCTCGATGATTCCATTCTTGGGTGGTTGGTTAGGCCCTTGTTCCTGTAACTCGAATCCTAGCCCGGTATATCCCATTTTAATTTTACACCATTGTGAACCTTACACCTTTTTTACTTTGATAGAGGTTCTCGGCATTGAAAAATATTCGTAAACTAAATCACACGTGTATTTGTTGACATTTAAGAGATATACAGTCAAGAAAATCAAGGGCAATGGGGATATATATGCGGATTAGACACAAAAAAAGCACTCAACAAATGGCTACAAGTTAAGGAATGTGTTTAGTGACGGCATCAGATTCCTAATTGATGGAGAAAGATCTGATTGTAAGAAAAGCTGCTTCCGGGAGGTTGTCAAGTGTTTTCGCTCGACGATTCCATTCTTGGGTGGTTGGTTTGGCCCTTGTTCCTGTAACTCGAATCCTAGTCCGGTATATCCCATTTTAATTTTACACCATTGTGAACCTTACGCCTTTTTTACTCTCTGATAGAGGTTCTCGGCATTGAAAAATCTTCGTAAACTAAATCACACGTGTATATGTTGACATTTAAGATATATACAGTCAAGAAAATCAAGGGCAATGGTGATATATGTGCGGATTATACACCAAAAAAAGCACTCAACAAATGGCTACAGTTTATTGAATGTGTTTAGTGACGGCATCAGATTTCTAACTGATGGAGAAAGGTCTGATGGTAAGAAAAGTTGCTTCTAGGAGGTTGTCAAGTGTTTTCGCTCGACGATTCCATTCTTGGGTGGTTGGTTTGGCCCTTGTTCGTGTAACTCGAATCCTAGCCCGGTATACCCCATTTTAATTTTACACCATTGAGAACCTTACGCCTTTTTTACTCTCTGATCGAGGTTCTCGACATTGAAAAATCTTCGTAAACTAAATCACACGTGTATATGTTGACAATTAAGAGATATACAGTCAAGAAAATCAATGGCAATGGTGATATATATGCGGATTAGACACAAAGAAAAACACTCAACAAACGGCTACAATTTAAGGAATGTGTTTAATGACGACATCAGATTCCTAATTGATGGAGAAAGGTCTGGTGGCAAAAAAAGCTGCTTCTAGGAGGTTGTCAAGTCTTTTCGCTCGACGATTACATTCTTAGGTGGTTGGTCTTGCCCTTGCTCCTGTAACTCAAATCCTAGCCCGGTATATCCCATTTCAATTTTACACCATTGTGAACCTTACGCCTTTTTTACTCTCTGATCGAGGTTCTCGGCATTGAAAAATCTTCGTAAACTAAATCACACGTGTATATGTTGATATTTATGAGATATACAATCAAGAAAATCAAGGGCATTGGTGATATATATGCGGATTAGACACAAAAAAAACACACAACAAATGGCTACAATTTAAGGAATGTGTTTAGTGACGGCATCAGATTCCTAATTGATGGAGAAATGTCTGGTGGTAAGAAAAGCAGCTTCTAGTAGGTTGTCAAATGTTCTTGCTCGACGATTCCATTCTTAGGTGGTTGGTTTGGCCCTTGTTCCTGTAACTCGAATCCTAGTCCGGTATATCTCATTTTAATTTTACACCATTGTGAACCTTACGCATTTTTTACTCTCTGATCGAGGTTCTTGGCATTGAAAAATATTCGTAAACTAAATCACACGTGTATATGTTGACATTTAAGAGATATACAGTCAAGAAAATCAAGGGCAATGGTGATATATATGCGGATTAGACACAAAGAAAAACACTCAACAAACGGATACAATTTAATGAATGTGTTTAATGACGACATCAGATTCCTAATTGATGGAGAAAGGTCTGGTGGCAAAAAAAGCTGCTTCTAGGAGGTTGTCAAGTCTTTTCGCTCGACGATTACATTCTTGGGTGGTTGGTCTGGCCCTTGCTCCTGTAACTCAAATCCTAGCCCGGTATATCCCATTTCAATTTTACACCATTGTGAACCTTACGCCTTTTTTACTCACTGATCGAGGTTCTCGGCATTGAAAAATCTTCATAAACTAAATCACACGTGTATATGTTGATATGTATGAGATATACAATCAAGAAAATCAAGGGCATTGGTGATATATATGCGGATTAGACACAAAAAAAAAACACACACAACAAATGGCTACAATTTAAGGAATGTGTTTAGTGACGGCATCAGATTCCTAATTGATGGAGAAATGTCTGGTGGTAAGAAAAGCTGCTTCTAGTAGGTTGTCAAGTGTTCTTGCTCGACGATTCCATTCTTAGGTGGTTGGTTTGGCCCTTGTTCCTGTAACTCGAATCCTAGTCCGGTATATCTCATTTTAATTTTACACCATTGTGAACCTTACGCATTTTTTACTCTCTGATCGAGGTTCTCGGCATTGAAAAATCTTCGTAAACTAAATCACACGTGTATATGTTGACATTTAAGAGATATACAGTCAAGAAAATCAAGGACAATGGTGTTATATATGCGGATTAGACACAAAAAAAACACTCAACAAACGGCTACAATTAAAGAAATGTGTTTAATGACGACATCAGATTACTAATTGATGGAGAAAGGTCTGGTGGCAAAAAAAGCTGCTTCTAGGAGCTTGTCAAGTGTTTTCGCTCTACGATTCCATTTTTGGGTGGTTGGTTTGGCCCTTGTTCCTGTAACTCGAATCCTAGCCTGGTATGTCCCATTTTAATTTTACACCATTGTGAACCTTACGCCTTTTTTACTCTCTGATCGAGGTTCTCGGGATTGAAAAATCTTCGTAAACTAAATCACACGTGTATATGTTGATATTTAAGAGATATACAGTCAAGAAAATCAATGGCAATGGTGATATATATGCGGATTAGACACAAAGAAAAACACTCAACAAACGGCTACAATTTAAGGAATGTGTTTAATGACGACATCAGATTCCTAATTGATGGAGAAAGGTCTGGTGGCAAAAAAAGCTGCTTCTAGGAGGTTGTCAAGTCTTTTCGCTCGACGATTACATTCTTAGGTGGTTGGTCTTGGCCTTGCTCCTGTAACTCAAATCCTAGCCCGGTATATCCCATTTCAATTTTACACCATTGTGAACCTTACGCCTTTTTTACTCTCTGATCGAGGTTCTCGGCATTGAAAAATCTTCGTAAACTAAATCACACGTGTATATGTTGATATTTATGAGATATACAATCAAGAAAATCAAGGGCATTGGTGATATATATGCGGATTAGACACAAAAAAAAACACACGACAAATGGCTACAATTTAAGGAATGTGTTTAGTGACGGCATCAGATTCCTAATTGATGGAGAAATGTCTGGTGGTAAGAAAAGCTGCTTCTAGTAGGTTGTCAAGCGTTTTCGCTCGACGATTCCATTCTTGGGTGGTTGGTTTGGCCCTTGTTCCTGTAACTCGAATCCTAGCCCGGTATATCCCATTTTAATTTTACACCATTGTGAACCTTACGCCTTTTTTACTCTCTGATAGAGGTTCTCGGCATTGAAAAATCTTCGTTAACTAAATCACACGTGTATATGTTGACATTTAAGGGATATACAGTCAAGAAAATCAAGGGCAGTGGGGATATATACGCGGATTAGACACAAAAAAAAACACTAAACAAATGGCTACAATTTAAGGAATGTCTTTAGAACGGCATCAGATTCCTAATTGATGGAGAAAGGTCTTGTGGTAAGAAAAGTTGCTTCTAGGAGGTTGTCAAGTGTTTTCGCTCGACGATTCCATTCTTGGGTGGTTGGTTTGGCCCTTGTTCCTGTAACTCAAATCCTAGCCCGGTATATCCCATTTTAATCTTACACCATTGTGAACCTTACGCCTTTTTTACTCTCTGATCGAGGTTCTCGGCATTGAAAAATCTTCGTAAACGAAATCACACGTGTATATATTGACATTTAAGAGATATACATTCAACAAAATCAAGGGCAATGGTGATATATATGCGGATTAGACAAAAAAAAAACACTCAACAAATGGCTACAATTTATGGAATGTGTTTAGTGACAGCATCAGATTCCTAATTGATTGAGAAAGGTCTGGTGGTAAGAAAAGCAGCTTCTAGGAGGTTGTCAAGTGTTTTCTCTCGACGATTCCATTCTTGGGTGGTTGGTTTGGCCCTTGTTCGTGTAACTCGAATCCTAGCCCGGTATATCCCATTTTAATTTTACACCATTGAGAACCTTACGCCTTTTTTTCTCTCTGATCGAGGTTCTCGGCATAGAAAAATATTCGTAAACTAAATCAAACGTGTATATGTTGACAATTAAGAGATATACAGTCAAGAAAATCAAGGGCAATGGTGATATATATGCGGATTAGACACAAAGAAAAACACTCAACAAACGGCTACAATTTAAGGAATGTGTTTAATGACGACATCAGATTCCTAATTGATGGAGAAAGGTCTGGTGGAAAAAAAAGCTGCTTCTAGGAGGTTGTCAAGTCTTTTCGCTCAACGATTCCATTCTTGGGTGGTTGGTCTGGCCCTTGTTCCTGTAACTCGAATCCTAGCCCGGTATATCCCATTTCAATTTTACACCATTGTGAACCTTATGCCTTTTTTACTCTCTGATGGAGGTTCTCGGCATTGAAAAATCTTCGTAAACTAAATCACACGTGTATATGTTGATATTTATGAGATATACAGTCAAGAAAATCAAGGGCAATGGTGATATATATGCGGATTAGACACAAAAAAAAAACACACAACAAATGGCTACGATTTAAGGAATGTGTTTGGTGACGGCATCAGATTCCTAATTGATGGAGAAATGTCTGGTGGTAAGAAAAGCTGCTTCTAGTAGGTTGTCAAGTGTTCTTGCTCGACGATTCCATTCTTAGGTGGTTGGTTTGGCCCTTGTTCCTGTAACTCGAATCCTAGTCCGGTATATCTCATTTTAATTTTACACCATTGTGAACCTTACGCCTTTTTTACTCTCTGATCGAGGTTCTCGGCATTGAAAAATCTTCGTAAACTAAATCACACGTGTATATGTTGACATTTAAGAGATATACAGTCAATAAAATCAAGGGCAATGGTGATATATATGCGGATTGGACACAAAAAAAAACACTCAACAAACGGCTACAATTTAAGGAATGTGTTTAATGACGGCATCAGATTACTAATGGATGGAGAAAGGTCTGGTGGCAAAAAAAGCTGCTTCTAGGAGCTTGTCAAGTGTTTTCGCTCTACGATTCCATTCTTGGGTGGTTGGTTTGGCCCTTGTTCCTGTAACTCGAATCCTAGCCCGGTACATCCCATTTTAATTTTACACCATTGTGAACCTTACGCCTTTTTTACTCTCTGATCGAGGTTCTCGGCATTGAAAAATCTTCGTTAACTAAATCACACGTGTATATGTTGATATTTAAGAGATATACAGTCAAGAAAATCAAGGGTAATGGTGATATATATGCGGATAAGACACAAAATAAACACTCAACAAATGGCTACAATTTAAGGAATGTGTTTAGTGACGGCATCAGATTCCTAATTGATGGAGAAAGGTCTGGTGGTAAGAAAAGCTGTTTCTAGCAGGTTGTCAAGTGTTTTCACTTGACGATTCCATTCTTGGGTGGTTGGTTTGGCCCTTGTTCCTGAAACTCGAATCCTAGCCCGGTATATCCCATTTTAATTTTACACCATTGTGAACCTTACGCCTTTTTTACTCTCTGATCGGGGTTCTCGGCATTGAAAAATTTTCGTAAACTAAATCACCCGTGTACATGTTGACGTTTAAGATATATACGGTCAAGAAAATCAAGGGCAATGGTGATATATATGCGGATTAGACACAAAAAAAAAACACTCAACAAATGGCTACAATTTAAGGAATGTGTTTCGTGACGGCATCAGATTCCTAATTGATGGAGAAGGGTCTGGTGGTAAGAAAAGCTGCTTCTAGGAGGTTGTCAAGTGTTTTCGTTTGACGATTCCATTCTTGGGTGGTTGGTTTGGCCCTTGTTCCTGTAACTCGAATCCTAGCCCGGTATATCCCATTTTAATTTTACACCATTGTGAACCTTACGCCTTTTTTACTCTCTGATCGAGGTTCTCGGCATTGAAAAATCTTCGTAAACTAAATCACACGTGTATATGTTGATATTTAAGAGATATACAGTCAAGAAAATCAAGGGTAATGGTGATATATATGCGGATTAGACACAAAATAAACACTCAACAAACGGCTACAATTTAAGGAATGTATTTAGTGACGGCATCAGATTCCTAATTGATGGAGAAGGGTCTGGTGGTAAGAAAAGCTGCCTCTAGTAGGTTGTCAAGTGTTTTCGCTCGACGATTCCATTCTTAGGTGGTTGGTTTGGCCCTTGTTCCTGTAACTCGAATCCTAGCCCGGTATATCCCATTTTAATTTTACACCATTGTGAACCTTACGCCTTTTTTACTCTCTGATCGAGGTTCTCAGCATTGAAAAATCTTCGTAAACTAAATCACACGTGTATATGTTGACATTTAAGAGATATACAATCAAGAAAATCAAGCGCAATGGTGATATATATGGGGATTAGACACAAAAAAAAACAATCAACAAATGGCTACAATTTAAGGAATGTGTTTAGTGACGACATCAGATTCCTAATTGATGGAGAAAGGTCTGGTGGCAAGAAAAGCTGCTTCTAGGAGGTTATCATGTGTTTTCGCTTGAAGATTCCATTCTTTGGTGGTTGGTTTGGCCCTTGTTCATGTAACTCGAATCCTAGCCCAGTATATCCCATTTTAATCTTACACCATTGTGAACCTTACGCCTTTTTTACTCTCTTATCGAGGTTTTCGGAATTGAAAAATCTTCGTAAACTAAATCACACGTGTATATCTTGACATTAAAGAGATATACAGTCAAGAAAATCAAGGGCAATGGTGATATATATACGGATTAGACATAAAAAAAACACTCAACAAATGCCTACAATTTAAGGAATGTGTTTAGTGATGGCATCAGATTCCTAATTGATGGAGAAAGGTCTGGTGGTAAGAAAAGCTGCTTCTAGGAGGTTGTCAAGTGTTTTTTCTCGACGATTCCATTCTTGGGTGGTTGGTTTGGCCCTTGTTCCTGTATCTCAAATCCTAGCCCGGTATATCCCATTTTAATTTTACACCATTGTGAACCTTACGCCTTTTTTACTCTCTGATCGAGGTTCTCGGGATTGAAAAATCTTCGTAAACTAAATCACACGTGTATATGTTGATATTTAAGAGATATACCGTCAAGCAAATCAAGGGCAATGGTGATATATATGCGGATTAGACACAAAAAAAACACTCAACAAATGGCTACAATTTAAGGAATGTGTTTAGTGACGGCATCAGATTCCTAATTGATGGAGAAAGGTCTGGTGGTAACAAAAGCTGCCTCTAGTAGGTTGTCAAGTGTTTTCGCTCGAAGATTCCATTCTTAGGTGGTTGGTTTGGCCCTTGTTCCTGTAACTCGAATCCTAGCCCGGTATATCCCATTTTAATTTTACACCATTGTGAACCTTACGCCTTTTTTACTCTCTGATCGAGGTTCTCGGCATTGAAAAATCTTCGTAAACTAAATCACACGTGTATTTGTTGACATTTAAGAGATATACAGTCAAGAAAATCAAGGGCAATGGTGATATATATGCGGATTAGACACAAAAAAAAAAAAAAAACACTCAACAAATGGCTACAATTTAAGGAATGTGTTTAGTGATGGCATCAGATTCCTAATTGATGGAGAAAGGTCTGGTGGCAAGAAAAGCTGCTTCTAGGAGGTTGTCAAGTGTATTCGCTCGACGATTCCATTCTTGGGTGGTTGGTTTAGCCCTTGTTCCTGTAACTCGAATCCTAGCCCGGTATATCCCATTTTAATTTTACACCATTGTGAACCTTACGCCTATTTTACTCTCTGATAGAGGTTCTCGGCATTGAAAAATCTTCGTAAACTAAATCACACGTGTATATGTTGACATTTAAGAGATATACAGTCAAGAAAATCAAGGGCAATGGTGATATATATGCGGATTAGACACCAAAAAAAACTCAACAAATGGCTACAATCTAAGAAATGTGTTTAGTAACGGCATCAGATTCCTAATTGATGGAGAAAGGTCTGGTTGTAAGAAAAGCTGCTTCTAGGAGGTTGTCAAGTGTTTTCGCTCGACGATTCCATTCTTGGGAGGTTGGTTTGGCCCTTGTTCCTGTAACTCGAATCCTAGCCCGGTATATCTCATTTTAATTTTACACCATTGTGAACCTTACGCCTTTTTTACTCTCTGATAGAGGTTCTCGGCATTGAAAAATCTTCGTAAACTAAATCACACGTGTATCTGGTGACATTTAAGAGATATACAATCAAGAAAATCAAGGGTAATGGTGACATATATGCGGATTAGACACCAAAAAAAACACTCAACAAATGGCAACAATTTAAGGAATGTGTTTAGTGACGGCATCAAATTGCTAATTTATGGAGCAAGGTCTGGTGGTTCGCTCGACACTTCCATTCTTGGGTGGTTGGTTTGGCCCTTATTCCTCTAAATCGAATCCTAGCCTGGTATATCTCATTTTAATTTTAAACCATTGTGAACCTTACGCCTTTTTTACTCTCTGATCGAGGTTCTCGGCATTGAAAAATCTTCGAAAACTAAATCACACGTGTATATGTTGACATTTAAGAGATATACAGTCAAGAAAATCAAGGGCAATGGTGATATATATGCGGATTAGACACCAAAAAAAAAAACTCAACAAATGCCTACAATTTAAGGAATGTGTTTAGTGACAGCATCAGATTCCTAATTGATGGAGAATGGTCTTGTGTCAAGAAAAGCTGCTTCTAGGAGGTTGTCAAGTGTTTCGCTCGACGATTCCATTCTTAGGTGGTTGGTTTGGCCCTTGTTCCTGTAACTCGAATACTAGCCCGGTATAGCTCATTTTAATCTTACACCATTGTAAACCTTACGCCTTTTTTACTCTCTGATCGAGGTTCTCGGCATTGAAAAATCTTCGTAAACTAAATCAGTCGTGTATATGTTGACATTTAAGAGATATACAGTCAAGAAAATCAAGGGCAATGGTGATATATATGCGGATTTGACACAAAAAAAAAACACTCAACAAATGGCTACAATTTAAGGAATGTGTTTAGTGACGGCATCATATTCCTAATTGATGGAGAAAGGTTGGTGGTAAGAAAAGCTGCTTCTAGGAGGTTGTCAAGGGTTTTCGCTCGACGATTCCATTCTTGGGAGGTTGGTTTGGCCCTTTTTCCTGTGACTCGAATCCTAGCCCG